>VIEB01001932.1:12995-24954 GCA_006547085.1 Malus baccata | reverse complement strand
TCCTTATTTATTTCACACATAGTAACTTTAAATATAACTCTCTTTCTTTTTCTTTTTTCTTTTTCAATTTTTTTTCTCTTTTTTTTTTCTCATGTATATAACATTTTTTTTTTCAGTAACAGTAGTGGTCGTGCAATGTCGGTTCACTTAAGCTTTCTATCCAACCCATGTAGTGAGCTTTAGGTCAATGACTCCCAAACCACTAGGGCTTTAGGGCACTAGGTGTAGAACACCCCTAAGGACTTATTAACCCGAGCTGGAAAGGCTACGAAACCAACTAACCACCCTGCCTCATGCCAAAACTCTACCGTTTGACGCGAGAATCACTGCTGATTAGGCAGGACTGGCCCAGTTACTAGGCAGAACCTTGGGTGAGACAATTATTACTTTATAACACATACTAACTTTACTTTATTTAGAACAAAAATAAAAATAACAATACACTTAGACAAAAAGCAAGTGTTTCAATCTCACTCCCCACAAACCATGTTGGTGTGAATGTGCAAATTTTTCAAAGTATAACTCTTGAATTAGTGTCTAAGTAACGATAAATAGAAAAGACTCTACTGTGGGATTAATCTTTACCATGTCCATTTGTTCTAACGTTTAAAATACTCTATGGATATTAGCTTAAAAACGAAAAAAATTTAATTGACACAAAGTAAAAACCCTAAATTTTTACTACTTTCCCACCCCCAAACTTATTTCACACTTTGTCCTCAAGGTGTGGAAAATAAATATAAACGAAAAACAACAAAAAGCAAAACTAGAAAAGATATAAACAAAAGTCTAGACCAAAAACTAAAAGAAAAAAGGAAAATAAAAATAAAACAAATAAATAAAAAAATGAAATAAAGAAGATAACACAAAAAACAAATGAAAAAACAGAAAAAAATAAAAGGAATCACCTGACTTAACAATTTAAAACGTCCACAACCCAAAAAGCCGAAAGAGAACATTGGATTCCTATGTGAAATTGGCATGGCATGCAGCTGGCATGTACATTGGGAAGTGGTAATATGCGAGTTCCCATGGCTGAATAAGAAAAGTCAGGAGCTGTCTTTGTCTTTGTCAGTCAATGAGCCCAAACGACTATTTTCTTTTTACCAGATCGAGAGCCAAACGGCTCAGTCTTCCCCATTTCAAAGCAACCCTCACAGACATATACATATAGCCACACGATGAAAGCACGTGTCATACATCCGTGTAAGGAAGTCCTTAGGATTCCAATAGACTCTGAAATGTGTTATAGTCACTCATTGGCATGGCAGAGAGCTTTTAGAACCCCGGAGCCTTCTCATCAACACTCTCGGATCTCTCATATCATTGCTCTCCAAAATGAAAAGAAATTCCGTCTCACTCTCTCTAGAAAATCCAGAGAGACTCATGGAGCTCTCAACATTCGCAGCCCTCACATAACGGAACCTTCATCCTTGAGTCTCTGCTCCATTTCCTCCATTGCTCTCTGTTCAGTCAAGGGTGCTTATCTCGCTAGATCGCAGCTACAAAACCCCAAATCCCACAGGTAAGAATCTTTCCTGGTTGCCATTTCGTTCCACTGGGTTTATTCGCAATGAAAAATCAAAGATCTAACACATGCATGCATTTTGTTGTTGCGAGAGGCCACGGATCTACAACAAGGGAGACATATCAACACCCAAAAGTTATAGATCCAATGTCGATCATCCGAGACTCCTCCGTTCTGTAGGTAAAACGGTCACCCCCAAACTTCGGTTTTAATTTAGCGTTTGTGCTCCATTGTCGTGTATTTGCATGACCACAAGGCGAAGAAAGATAATACTTTAGTTTCTCATTTATGCACAGGAAGTGACTCTGAGGGCTTGAAGAACGGTAGAACACAGGAGAGAGAAAGGACACACATCGAAAACCAAAGGTAAATATACTTGCCCTTAATTAAGATCTGTGTGTGGTTGCGGCGATTCTCGTATTTTCTACCTTGGAGATGCAAAGAATGGTGGAATGTCCTTGCATATCTGAAATGTCCGTCTCTGTGTATATGCAGCTCGGATGGAGTTGATAACCGAGAGAAGTATACACTCGAGCTGTAAATCCAACAAATCACAACGGAAAAATCAACGGTCAAGCTCTTGTGACTGCAACAGGTAGAAAACGCATCCCTCTGAACATATGTATGGACCATTTGGACTTGAACCGTGCTGAGGACAGAGAATGAACTACCCCCCAAACTAAAATGATGTGTGTCCTTGGAACCGTCGAATATAAGAAAGATAGAGGGTTAACTGCGACTGTACTCAAACATTTGATTGCATTGTGGCAGGAAATACCCCAGATCGGCAAAAGCAGCTGGATGACAAAACTCGAGTGGCCGCTTAGCAAATCAAGAAGGTATAACATCTCATCCCTGCTATGTGAATCACATATGTGGTTGATGTGAAAGTGGATCTGCTCAATGGATGCCTGATTAATGCTAAAATAATCTCTCTGTGCATTAATTCTTGTTGGTCTGGTTTGCCATGTTTGCTGTCTGCAAAGAAAAACCAAGTGCTGAAATCAGAGATATAATGTAGAAGTACTATCAGTAGACTAAAATAAAACAAGTAAAAGTAAGATTTTGGTTGTTGTTTTATTTATTTTTATTTTATTTATTTTTTATTTATTTATTTATTTATTTATTTTTATTTTTTTTTTGGGTACTTGTAATGAACGTGAAAGGCAACCTAGGAATTTAAATGCAGCTAGAAATTGAAAGTAGGGAAAGAAAAACGAAACAAAGTAAAGAAAAGTTAGAAAGTTGGGTTGCCTCCCAATAAGCGCTTTATTTAAAGTCTGTAGCTAGACGTTGCAGAAATCTGGTGGCTAAGTCACTGGATCCCTCAGAGTCAATGACTCGCGTGCTGTGTCATAGGGTGATTCCAAGTATGGTTTGAGCATGTGACCATTGACCTTGAATTCATGACATGTGACCTCATTTTTTATCTCCACAGCCCCATGCGAATAAACTTTAGTGACCACATAGGGTCCTGTCCAACGTGACTTCAGTTTGCCTGGAAATAACTTTAATCTGGAATTGAAAAACAACACCTTTTGCCCTGTGTAGAAGTCCCTGCGAAGGATTTTACTGTCATGAAATGCCTTAGTCTTGTCTTTGTAGATTTTTGAACTCTCATATGCATCATTACGAATCTCATAGAGCTCATTGAGCTCCAACTTACGCTTCTCCCCAGCTGAATCATATGCAAAATTTAGCTCCTTAATAGCCCAAAACGCCTTGTGCTCTAGTTCCATGGGTAAATGACATGCTTTCCCATACACAAGTCTAAATGGTGACATCCCAATTGGGGTTTTAAAAGCTGTCCTGTAAGCCCACAGCGCATCATTTAATTTTAAACTCCAATCCTTACGTGTAGAGCCAATTGTTTTCTCCAAAATCCGCTTTAATTCTCTATTTGAAACTTCTACTTGACCAGATGTCTGTGGATGATAGGGTGTAGCCACACGATGAGTAATCCCATACTTTGCTAATAAAGCATCAAACTATTTATTAATAAAATGCTTCCCCCCATCACTAATAATTACACGTGGAATTCCAAAACGTGGAAATATAACCCCCTGAAGGAATTTCAATACCACTGATCCTTGATTAGTTGGTGTTGTAATTGCCTCGACCCATTTAGAAACATATTCCACAGCAACTAAAATGTACTGATTCCCATGAGATGATGGGAATGGTCTCATGAAATCAATACCCCAAACATCAAATAACTCAACAATTAGAATACTTTGCTGGGGCATCTCATTCCTCTTGGATTGGTTGCCGACTCTTTGACACCTGTCACAAGCTCTGCACCAATTATTTGCATCTTTAAATAATGTAGGCCAAAACAACCCACTTTGCAGAATTTTCTCTACTGTTCTTTTCTGTCCAAAATGTCCCCCACATGCATACTGATGAGCAAAACGCAAAACACTATCTTGTTCAACCTCAGGAATGCATCTGCGAATAATCTGGTCGGGACAATACTTATATAAGTATGGTTCATCCCAGAAATAATACTTGACATCAGACAAAAACTTCTTTTTCTGCTGAACTGAAAAATCGGGATGCACAACACCAGTAGCCAAATAATTAACAAGATCAGCAAACCAGGGTGTATTAATTTGGGCAGCAAAAAGCTGCTCATCTGGAAAACTCTCACTCAATGGTAAGGAATCTGCCTCCTTAGCTGCTGGAATAATTAATCTGGATAAATGGTCAGCCACCACATTTTCACTGCCCTTCTTGTCTTTAATCTCGAGGTCAAATTCTTGAAGTAAAAGAACCCAACGAATCAACCTGGGCTTTGCATCCTTCTTAGACAACAAGTATTTTAATGCAGCATGATCAGTATACACAATTATCTTAGCCCCAACCAAATAGGACCGAAACTTCTCTAAGGCAAACACAACTGCCAACAATTCCTTCTCTGTGGTAGCATAGTTAAGCTGTGCATCATTGAGTGTACGACTTGCATAATAAATGACATGGGGAAGCTTGTCTTTCCGCTGTCCTAAAACTGCCCCAACAGCATAATCTGATGCATCACACATTAATTCAAATGGTAGACCCCAATCTGGTGCAGCAATGATGGGTGCCGAAGTTAGGAGTGATTTCAGCTTGTTGAACGCTTCTAAGCAAGCCGCATCGAAATTAAATGGTGCATCTTTAGCCAATAAATTGCACAAAGGTCGGCTGATCTTGGAGAAATCCTTGATGAACCGACGATAAAATCCTGCATGTCCCAAAAACGATCTAACACCTTTTACTGATGTAGGGGGTGGCAACCTTGCAATCACATCAATTTTAGCTTTGTCAACTTCAATGCCTTTGCTAGAAATTGAATGACCTAAAACAATTCCCTGTTTCACCATAAAATGACACTTTTCCCAATTCAGCACTAAATTTGTTTCTTGACATTTTCAAGAACTAATGACAAATTATGTAAGCACTGATCAAATGAATCTCCAAACACAGAAAAATCATCCATAAAAACTTCCACAATTCTTTCAACCAAGCCAGAAAAGATACTCATCATACAACGCTGGAAAGTGGCGGTGCATTGCATAATCCAAATGGCATCCTTCGATAGGCAAATGTCCCAAATGGGCATGTAAATGTTGTCTTCTCTTGATCTTCTGGTGCAATTGGAATCTGATTGTACCCAGAATAGCCATCCAAGAAACAATAAAAAGCCCTGCCAGCCAATCGTTCTAACATTTGGTCAGTAAATGGTAGAGGAAAATGATCTTTTCGTGTACCTGCATTTGGCTTCCTGTAATCCACACACATACGCCAGCCTGTAGTTAAGCGCGTAGGAATAAGCTCATTGTTGTCATTTTTAACTACTGTCATGCCAGTACGTTTAGGAACAACCTGTGTAGGACTCACCCATTTACTGTCTGAAATAGGATAAATCATACCTGCATCAAGTAATTTCATAACCTCTGTTCTGACCACCTCTTTCATAATTGGGTTAAGGCGGCGTTGAGCATCAACTGTTGGCTTCACGTCGTCTTCCATTAAAATTCTGTGCATACAGATTGCTGGGCTAATACCCTTGATGTCGGCAATTGTCCAACCTAGTGCATCTTGGTATTTCCTCAAAACACGAAGCAATTTATCTTCCTCTGTGGGAGTTAAATCAGCTGCAACTATAACTGGCAGCGTTTCTGCAGCCCCTAAATGTGCATATTTTAAATGTTCTGGTAAGGGCTTCTGCTCCAATTTTGGTGGCTGCTGTCTGGACGGCTTCAGAGGCTGTTTTGGCTCTCCTAAGCTTTCGTAAACATTTCTAAACCTTGGCAACTGTGTGGGCAGACTGTCCAATGCGTGAATGTACTCAAGAACACTTTCATCTTCAGAATCTGTCCCAATTTCCCCTCGTAAAACGTGCAGCAACTGATCTGTAGTTGAACTGGCATAAAAACTATCTTGGACCATACTGTCTAACACATCAATGCGCATACAATCTTGCTGTTCAGCAGGACGTTTTGCTGCCTCAAACAAATTAAATACCACAGATTGGTCTTGAACTCGTAAAGTTAGTGTCCCAGCTTCCACATCAATTAAAGTCCTAGCTGTTGCCATAAACGGCCTCCCCAAAATGATAGGTGTTTGAATGTCTTCATCCATGTCTAAAACCACAAAATCAGCTGGTAGATAAAGATTATCAACCTTAATAATAAGATCTTCAATAACACCTCTTGGATAAGTGATTGAACGGTCAGCTAGTTGAAGTATAATTGATGTAGGCTTTAAATCTCCTTGTCCCAGTCGCTGGAAAACAGAAAAAGGCATCAAATTAATACTCGCACCCAAATCAATTAAAGCACTTTTAAAATTAGAATTTCCAATAGTACAAGAAATATTAAAACTCCCTGGATCTTTTTTCTTAGGTGGCAGTTTGTGTAGCAACACTGCACTGCACTGTTCTGTCAAAACAACTCTGTCCAAATCTGCAAGCTTCTTTTTGCTGCTGCAAACCTCTTTTAGAAATTTGGCATATGATGGTATTTTCTTGATTGCATCCAGCAATGGAATGTTGATTTGAACCTTGGATAATGTTTGCATAAAATCTTTGAGTTGCTGATCTCTTGCTTTAGGAATTACACGTTCAGGGTAAGGCAGTGGAGGATCATAAACACGCTGAGAAATCTGCTGTGGGACTGTTTCTGTACTGTGCAGATTCTGTTTTTCTGCAGATTTGTCAGGTTGTGCTACTGGCATTTCAGATTCTGCAGTAATTGGCACTGCAGGCAGATTCTGTTCAGTACAGTTTGCACGATTGTCATAACTTTTTCCACACCGTAAAGTCCGAACAACATTGCAGTCTTCATGTCATCTTGGATTAGGTACTGTTTGACTAGGAAATTTGCCTTTTTCTCTGTCTGAAATCTATGCAGCTAGCTGCCCAAATTGTTGCTCCAAACTTTTAATTGATGCTTCAACATTTTGAATTCTTTGATTGCTGCCTTCCATGAATGTTTGTGTTGTAGCTGCCAGTTTAGAAAGTTGATCTTCCAATGATGGTTTTGTTGGCACAAAAGGTTTTTGTACATGCTGGAATGGTTTTGAATTATTTTGATTATCACCCCATTTGAAATTAGGATGATCCCTCCATCCTGGATTGTAATGAGTTGCATATGCATCATTTCTAGGCCTTTGATAGTTGTTCATCATATTAACATGTTGCTCCACAAGCTCTGGGTAAGATTCCTTATGTGGACAGGCCAATATATTGTGTGTAGTCATGCTGCAGATAGTACAAACTGTTGCTGCAGGTGGCTTGTGCTGTGTAGAATTTGCTATCTGTTGTAGAATAATATCAAACTTGGCCTCAATTTTCTTCTCCATTTTTTCCATTTGTGCAGACATATTAGGAGAACCTGCTGATAACTCAAAAATGCCTCTTTTCTGTGAATGTTCTGCTGCCCATTGTTGAGATTCTGTTGCCATTGTATCAAATAATTCAAATGCTTCTCTTGCAGATTTATTTGACAATGAACCCCCAGCTGATGCATTAACATGGCTTTTGGATGTAGGATTAAGCCCATCAAAGAAAATATTCATTTGTGTATCTGTATCAATATTAACATGTGGACAATTTATATACATCTCTGTATATCTCTCCCACGCTTCATGAAATTCTTCGTTTGGCTTTTGAGTGAATGTCATAATCTCCCGCTTGTAATTCAATGTCTTGGATGCCGGATAATATTTGTTCAGGAATCTTGTATGCAATTGTTGCCAAGTAGTAATGCTATTGGCTGGTAGAGTGAATAACCAAGTTTCAGCCTTATCCTTCAAAGTAAAAGGAAAAAGACGTAACTTAATAGCCTCAGCAGAAAAACCCCTGATCAAGATATTTTTGCAACCCACGATAAATTTTGCAACATGTAAATTTGCATCCTCGTTAGGCAGCCCACGAAAAGTAGGTGAAATTTCAAGCATATGGTGCTTGATCTCAAATGAATCGCCATCTTCCTGGGCAGGATATACAATACAATTAGGAACATCATTAGCTCGGGCAGCCAATGACTCTCTGAGTGGCCTGCCTGCAGCAGGCAATTGCAACGCCATTGTGAATTTTTCGTCTACAAAACCAGCAAACAATTCTTGCAGAAATGTGTCTTGCAGTGCACAATCCCAAACCAAATTATTGTCTCTCCTCTGTCTATGCAGTGTAAGTTCAGGTTCTGGATCAAACTGTGCAATCTGGGCAGTTCCTGATCTGGTCTGGACCATGCAGTTTACAGAATCTGCAATAACACAAACGTTAAAATAAATTGATTTTTTTTTTTTTTGACGAAAAATAATATATAAAAAAAATAATAATAATCAGAAAAAGTTTAAACAAAAATTATCTAAAATAGTCCCCGGCAGCGGCGCCAATTTCTTGATAGGATTTTTAACGTCTATGCGAATAGGGTCAAAATCACATGAAATACTTGCAAGAATACAAGGATATTGTAGTATAGATGCTCATGCAAGGTCGTTTTCCTCAAGGACTATTTGGATAATTTATGTAAAAACAATTCCTAATCAAAATACTTAGAATTAAAATTTGAGAAAATAGAGTTTGAGATTGGGTAAATAAAAAAAACGAATTTTAATTAAAAACTAATATAATCAAAGAAAAGATTTTTAAATACCAAGTTATAAAGGCACTAGGGTTCCACCATCATCTAGCAATCCTATGAATTTCTACCAATTACTTACGATTTACACATGCTACTTCGAAGGTTAGGTTTTCCTAACATATATTCTCCTCGTGATATTCAAGCAAGAACGTATATCTAACATGCAATCCGTCTGTGATATTCAGATCGAATATGAACATGCAAGACTCATTAAGTTTTATGAAAACCTTTTGAAAAACCATGCAACCCCTAAGAACGTGATATTCGCCTTAGATGAAATTACAATTATCAATCACAAGAAGCAATACTCAATTCTCCGGTGATATTCCGACCGAATTGCATCCAATTACTTGTCTAAACATCCTAACGGTGGCCAATCATCAAGATAATTAGATAGTTTAAAACAGTGATCAATAATTCAAAGTGCGCATGCAATCAATCGTAAGCAATTAAATAAAAATTACATATTCATGCTAAGGCTCAAGGCTTCGCCCTAGCAAAAAGAATTAGTTACGCATATTCATAACTGAAATCATAGAAAATATTATTAAGAAGAAAAAGAATGAAAACACCTTAAAGTAGAAAATCTCAAAGAACCCTAGCCAAGTTCTTTGTCTCTGAAGTTGAATAATAATAAGCGTCCCCTAAAACTGTAGACGGCTAAGCAATATATTTGCCAAGCCACCACCAAAACCCTAGAAAACATAGGTTTTTCTATCCCCACTAGGAAACTGAGAAAAATAATAATATATCTTAGAAAATAAAACCCTAATTAAACTAGGAGAATCTGCCAAGTATTTGTCCAGCCACGTTTTAGCCTCAGATCTCCTCCAAATCCGGCCCAAGATAGCTTGTTTTAAAGATAAGGACCTTCCAAACACATCTCCAGAAGGCCACGAAACCATCCGAGGTCACCTTGGGCTCCAAAAACGCACTTTAAGCCCAGAAACGTCATTTTCCAGCACCGCGCATCGCTCCTTTATTTTATCGCCAGAAAATAACCGCTTGATGGAAAAATCCCAAATTTTGATACGACCAAGCTAAGTGACTCACGAACGTCGTCCAACTGGAATTACTCCAAAATTCGTCCATTTGTCCATGTTTTGCTCCAGAGGAAGTCGAAAGTCCTATATTGAAAATACAATTCAAAGTATCAAAATTCTTCCAAAATATTAACCAAAATATACTAAGAATATGGTTAAATATATAATATAAAATTCACTTATCAAAATTCACTGATCAAAGAAGAGGTATTTGTCATTTTTTTTTTTTTGTGAGGAGTTGCTTATTTTTCTCATGAACTTTGATTTTATTCAGTTGCTCGCCTGAACTTTTATAATTAGTCAATTTTTCAATGACTTTATTGTTTTTTCTTCTTCTCTTCTGCTAGTTGACTCCGTACAATTTTTGATTGAAAATTTCAAAATGTAGCGTGAGAGGGGAAATTGACTATTTATAAAAACTCAGAGGGTAGTCGGGTAAAGTTAAAGTTCAGGAGGAAAATTGGCAACTCTATACAAATTTGGGAGGCAAATTGGCAAATAGATCAATCAAAGAATGCACAATTCCTCATTCTCGAATTCAATATTAACAATTAACAGTTGAACATATCACATCCAAATATAAATGATCAAAAACTTAGCTTTAACCAGAAGAAATACACAAAGTTTGTGAGCGATCATGTTTTTGCAATGCATGTACGTGAATTTGTTTCCTAATTAACATGCCAAATTGACAACTGGGGATTCTGCTTCTCATGTGGATGTTCATACCCAAAATCAGGGAAATGAATCCTTCAGCAAAATTGTTGTGAATTAAGGGGTGTGCTATCCACACACCTCATTTTACTTTTCACACACCCTTTGATAATTTTTGTCCGTTGATCTTCTTCAATTCATCTGATCCGACGGCCGAAAATTAAAAAGGTGTGTGAGAAGTGAAATGGGGTGTGTGGATATCACACCCCTGAATTAATTGTAATTGTATTATAATTTATAAATCCGCAACAAGATCCACCCATGTGAAATGGTTGGAACAAAATCAAACTCGCCTAGATTTGTAGCAGAACAATGCCATATTGTACTGCCTAACCAACAGGGTTACATTAAGGGTGCGTTTGTTGCACCGGACTATCTCGGACTGGACTAGCTGCAGGGACTAAGCTGGACTGGCTTAGACTAGACTAAGCTGGACTAACTTAGTGAAGCGTTTGGTGCAGTGTCAGGACTAAGGAACAGACTAACAACAAATTCTAATATTATATTATTTAATTCATATCTGTTAATATTTTATATTATTTAATAAATATTTAGTAATATTTTATTATTACTTCCGTCTATTTTCTCATTCTAGAATCATCATTCCATTCTCAATTGTTTTCCGTTCTTCCCCTCTCCTCTGTCTTCTTAAATTTTCTCCGTCCCTTTCCCTTCTTCCCCTCTCCTCTGTCTTCCTAAAATTTCTCCGCCCCTTTCCCTTCTTCCCCTCTCCTCTGTCTTCCCTTTCCCTTCTTCCCCTCTCCTCTGTCTTCCTAAAATTTCTCCGCCCCATAATTCTACACTTTCCCTCTGTTTTCTTCCTAATTTTTCTTCATCCCTCTTCCTCTTTTTCTTCGTCCCTCTCCCTCTTCATCTCCATCTTCTTCTTCCTTTTGTTCTCTGTTCATCTCCCTCCTTTCTTCCTTTTGTTCTCCATTCATCTCCTTCTTTTCTTCCTAATTTTTCTAAGAACCAATTGGTGAATCAAAACCCGATCAGAATCTGGGTCATCTGGGTATTTATGGGTCTGCTTCTCCGGCATCAATGGCAAAGGTCTGCGAAAAAGGAGTCAGGACTTGGTGCATGTGTGATTAGAGCGACTGTTATGCATTTCATATGCACAATGATTTTGTAATTTTTTTTTTTGTTGCTTTTTTGTTTAGAATTTTGGATTTGGATATGATTTGGAAAATGGAAAAACTGCAAAATTTTGCCTAAAATTTTTCCTTTTTGTTTTGAATTTTGCTGGATATGGGTTGAAAAATGGTAGATGAGAGGGGCAAATAGGGAGTTGGTGGATGGGAAGGGTGAAGCGAGGAGGGCGTAGCGGAGAGGAGTGGGCTTAGCAGTCTGGCCGATGAGGGTGAGGAAGACGACGATGAGGAGCACGGCAAGGACGACGTTGAGGGAAGACGCAGAGATGAGGACGAAGGGAAGACATGACGAAGGGAAATCTCTCGGTTTGCTCTGGGCTTACGAATCCGCCCAATTTTGGGGTTGCTCGTTAAGAACGGCTAAGGAGGTACTTAGTCCACGCGAGTCCG
>VIEB01001931.1:10022-29918 GCA_006547085.1 Malus baccata | reverse complement strand
ATTAGCATCCCTAGTTAATCCCCGGTCTAGAACGATCCCTACTTGCATCATTACTACAATTGTCATCAATAGGGTTTAATTTGTGTGTCAAGTAATTCTCACATCACTATCCTATCTTTCCCTAATCCTAATGCATAAAGATTTTAGCTACAAAAGGGATTTCTTTTCCTATTTGGAGACCTAAAACCTGATTTCTAGAAGCCTTATCCCTTGTTTCTCTATAAATCAGCCACAAAACAACCTTTCTAGAAGGCCTTATCCCTTGTCTTACAAAAGTGACGCCCCAAACCTAATTTCGTCCAAGTTTGTGTCTAGTGTTCAAAACTGCCCAGATTGTGTTTTTAAGGCAGTTTTGAGTGTTCTGGTGCTGTTTTGAGTCTTTTGGTTTGTTTTAGTGTTTTAAAGTTTAGTTTTGCATTCTTTGAGTCTAGTTTAGTGTTTTAAACTTTGTTTTTACGTTTTTGAGTCAATTTTCAAGAGATTTCGCAATCCCTCCTAATCCCCGGCCTAGAACGATCCCTACTTACATACTTTGCTACGATTGATAAAAATAGGGTTAATTTGAGTGCTAGTTAATATCATATCAAATTTTGGCGTTGTTGCCGGGGATTAGCAAAGTTGCTAATCCCTTGGATTGTTTTATTTCAGTTTGTTTTAATTGATTCCAGATTCTTACTTTGTTTTTGTTTCTTGTTTTAGGTACTAGTTTATGACTCGGAGCTCTCATCCGGTTCGTGAACACATCTTGGACTTTGACGACGATTTTGAACGAGAGTTGAGATGAAAGAGGAAAAATCCAGAACCTAGTGAATCAAGTTCAAATTCAGAAGCCGAAGTTGAGATTGAGGAAGAGGAACCCACTGCACAAGTGGGTGAAGTTGAGACAGTCATGGCACAAGACAATCATACAATCAATGAGCTTTCAGCTTCGGGATTGGACAATGCCGCACCCCTATGCATCCAATACCCCACGGCTGCCCAAGGAAAGACCAAAGAATTCGAGTTGAAGTCAAGTTTGCTACACCACATTCCGAAGTACCATGGGTTGTCCATGGAGGATCCTAACAAGCACTTGAAAGAGTTCGAGGTGGTGTGTTCAAGCATGACTCCAATTAACGTCGATAGGAACATATTGAAGATGAAGGCCTTTCCCTTTTCTCTCTTGGAGAAGGCGAAAGATTGGTTGTATGAATTAGCTCCCGGAACTGTCACATCTTGGGAGAGCATGAAACGAGCTTTCTTGGAGAAGTTTTTCCCAACTTCTTGAGTCATCCTCCTACGAAAAAGGATAAGTGGAATTCAACAAGAAGAAGGTGAGTCTTTTCCTACGTATTATGAACGTTTTAAATCTCTTGTTGCTTCTTGTCCACAACATCAAATGAAGGAGGAGCTTTTTCTACAATACTTCTACGAGGGACTTCTACCAATCGAACGTCAAATGCTAGATGCCTCGGCGGGAGGAGCTTTGGTGGACAAGACCCCCATGGCAGCAAAGACTTTGATTGCCAATCGAGCGTTGAACACTCAACAATACGAAGGTGTTGGACAAAGAGGCACCCCACGGCAACACCAAGTGAATGAGGTAAGTGCCATAACCGAAGTTCAAAATCAAATGGCTAACCTTACTACATTGCTTTCTCAGGTAGTGGAAGGTCCAAAAGTGCAAAACGTGGCAGTTTGTAGCGTATGCTCCACGCACGGACACCTTACGGACAAGTGCACACAATTAATAGAAAATGGAGGGTAGGAGACCCTAATGCCGTGGGATTTGGCAACCAATACCAACCGAGGAATGACCCATTTTCTAATACTTACAATCCCGGTTGGAGAGATCATCCGAATTTCAAATGGCGAGAACCCCAACAAGGCCAACAACAAAGAGGATTTAGGTAACAACCCCCGGGTTTCTATCAAAAGCCGTTTGCACCCACACAACCTCAAGCATAACCTACCCAAACCAATTCAGGTTTGTCCATTGATAATGATCAGATTTTTCAATTACTAACTTCTATGGCGTAGGGTATGCAAAATAGAGACAAAATAATGGATGAGTTGGAGAAGCAAGTAGGGCAGATTGCGGAGTTCATGGGCCAATTTCGAGAGCAAGGCAAGTTGCCAAGTTCAATCGTTGTCAATCCGATGGGAGGAGTCGAAACTGCCATGGCCATCATGCTAAGGAGCGGGAAAGAAGTAGGAACTGAGCCACAACCATCGAAATCTGCCCCAAAGGAGGACGAGAAGTTGCAAATTGAGGAGGAGAACCAAGCAAAGGCCACGACAAGGATTGAGCAATCCTTACCGCAACCACCCTCTACCAAAAATCACCTACATCCATCCACCACACCATCCACCACAATCTTTTTGTGCCGCAACTAAGGAAGGAGAAGAATGAGTCATCTGGAGTGTTTCTAGGTGTATTCTATCTTTGTTTTCAATGTTTAATTCAAGTTATCTTTGTTTAATTGCGAACATGAGGAACTAATTTCTTTATAGTTAGAGGGGAATTCGAAACCATGATTATACTTGCAATATGAATTGATTACTTTCAATTGCGATTTGATAAATTGTGAATGCAATTTGCTTAACTGTTTTATTCAAAACTTATTCTTGTATGGTTATTAAGGTGGCCAACTTAGTTTGCATGCATGAATTTGATGCTAGAATATAAGGGATTTTCACCTAATCGTTATGAACTTATATTCATAAGTAGTAAAGGTTGTTAGTCACAATCATGTTAAGTAAATTCCTGGCATAAGTATCATGCGCTTTCATAGTTATGAAACTTATGATTTTCATAGCACTTAATGATCTTTGATTGTGTCTCTATTATGCGCTTTCATGTAGGGAACTTTTAAGGAATAATTCGATTGTGATGCACTATTTCCATTCAATTCAATGATTTAAGGAAAATCTGAGGGTTAATTTAAGCGTACCTAATTAACTTGAGGTGTTGAGGTTCATGGTTTATTGAAAAGCAATTGGAGATTGATTTGTATGCAAGTGTGTCATGTGTGGAGAAGGACCTTCTAGCTAGACCATCACCCATCCAATTTCCCAATTTTCGTCCAAAACCTGTTTTAGTCTTTAATTTGTTTGTTTTACTTTATTTTCGTCCAAAACCCAATCCCCCTTTACTTTGAAGTGTTAGATTAGTTAAAATCTGTTTTGGTTTGTGTTTTTAAGTGTCTTGAGTCAAGTTAAAACCAATTTTCATCCAAATAACTCTCTAGAGTCAGTTTTGAGTCTATTTGGTTGTTTCGTGCTGTTTTGAGTCTTTTAAGTTTGTTTGGCGTCTTGTGAGTCTTGTTAAGTGTTTTTAAGTTTTATTTTGTGTTTTAAAGTCAGTTTCAATTAGATTAGCAATCCCTCCTAATCCCCGGTCCAGAACGATCCCTACTTATACATATACTACAATTGTCAAAAGAGGGTTTAATTTGTGTGCTTAACTTTTATCACATCAAGTTAATTCTAATGTCATTCCTCCGAATGTACCGTTTCCTAGCAGATTTTTGCAAGCCAAGAACGAAGAAGAGGAGAAAGACGTTCTTGAGACGTGTAGAAAGGTGCATGTCAATATCCCTCTCCTCGATGCTATAAAGCGAATCCCGAAGTATGCCAAGTTTTTTAAGAAGCTTTGTACAACAAGGAAACGGATACGGGAGAAAGAGCTGGTACACGTAAGTGAGAATGTATCTGCATTGTTGCAAAGAAAGTTACCACCTAAATGCAAAGATCCAGGTAGTTTCACTATCCCTTGTGTTATTGGCAATACGAGGTTTGATCATGCTATGTTAGATTTAGGTGCATCTATAAATGTCATGCCATATTCTGTTTATGCATCTATGAATCTAGGAAAGCTTAAAAATGATGGCGTTATTATTCAATTAGCCGATCGATCTAATGCATATCCCAAGGGAGTGTTGGAAGATGTTTTGGTGCAGGTAGACCATTTGATTTTTCCTGCAGATTTCTATGTGCTTGATATGGAGGACTCAACCCACTCTCCACCATCACCACTCTTACTTGGACGACCATTCATGAAAACGGCTCAAACCAAGATTGACGTGGCCAAGGGAGCAGTAACTATGGCCTTTGGTGGTGATATGATTAACTTTAAGATTTCTGAATCGGTTGAGAATACTAATGATGTTCGTTCTTGTTGTGCTATTAATGTAATTGAAAATATAGGGCAGGAATGTTCAACACTAGTCAAGAAGAATGTACCATAACCCACCATCGAGGAAGGAATTGGAGTGAACAACAAAGAGTGCACGGCCCCAACCTTGAAATCACCAAATCTGGCCGAGTGCACCCCTTGTGCATCTGTCCATAGTGCTACCACTTCTTTGCCGTACAAAGGTAAGCCACCTCTTCCAATTTCGATTCCCATTTCAACTAATAGGTTGTTACCTTGTATGGTGCAGGTACCTAATCGAAGTCAACGGGGTGGGAGAGTTCGTGTTGATTTAGAGAAGCAAAACATGACAATAAGAAAGGATCATTATCCCATCCCATTCAAGGACCCAAAGAATGAAGTATTTCGTAGGACAGGTTGTGGAAAAACCCCTCCATGCCGTGGGGTTCCATAAACCTTTAATGGAGCATCGTCAGGCTGCAAGACGTTAAAGAAAGCGCTACTTGGGAGGCAACCCATGCATTCAACAAAGGAAGACCTAGAGAGCACTCCAATTCCAGATTTGCGTTCCTAAACCCTTCTCTTTGTTGTTTATTTCGTTTCTGCCATGTTTGTTATGTTAGTTGCTGTTTGTTTGTTTATGTGTTATGTGTGTTAGTTTATGCTTGAAACATTGAGGACAATGTTTGATTTAAGTGTGGGGGGGGTAACCAAAGTGTTTTGATGCAAATTCGTAGGGTTTTATCACTCATAACTTACAATGTTGTTCCTTGCTGTTTTTAAGTGTTTTTAAGCTGTTTTAGAGTTTTTAGTGTGTTTTGACTTAAAAATCCGAAAATCCCATAAAAATTTGAAAAATTGTTTTGAAAAACCCAAAAAGAGTTGTTTTTGTGTGTTTGTTTGTGTCTTAGGGTACCTTCCAACACAATGATGAGGATTCGGTTTGTAATTGCATGATTGTTAAAGAGAGTTATAAACATGGATAAAAGTTTGATTTACTCTTTGGTTTATGCTTGGTTGTGGTTATAACTTATGAATTCACATGTAATCATAAAGGTAAAATCAGTTTTTGTAACATGCTTGAAGGAAGGAACTGAAACAAAAGCTACAACCTTGTGAGACTTGAGTCTAAATGTTTATTTGGAGAGTTAAAATCTGTGCATTCTTGTTTTCTAAAGTCTTTGCATGATCTCATTATTCTTTGCTTGGTTACTACTTAGAAGGTGTTTCATCATTTAGTTCCAAATGCTAGAACTCATGCCAATTTCATTCAAAACATGTTATTGAATTGCATAACACATATTCAAGATGAAGTTAGTAGTTACCACCATAGCCAAAAAGCCTTCATTCCATGCATTTGTTTTTGTAGGTTTAACCCCGTTGAGCCTTGTTTAGCCGATGTTGTTTGTTAACCCACATTATCCTTACCTAGCCTAGATTAGGATTATCCATACCCTTGTTCTTAAAGCGTAGTTAAGCATGACTCAAGATGAATTCCTTTTGATCATGGTATTGCAGAAAACAAGTGTGGGGGAAGGATTCTTGATATGGGTGTGTGCCAAAGTTCATATTGAGGCACGGCAAAGAAAGAAAAAAGAAAAAAAAAATCGTGCAAAATAGAAAGAAAAAAGAACAAGTTGTGAAAAGTATGAAAAGGAGGAAGAGCATAAAAATGAGCTCTCAGTTGTTGGTTGTTGAAGAAAGGGTCAAAAACATTGAATTTGATCCTAAGTGTTGCATGAACTTTCCCCTTTGTGTTTAAAGTTGATTTCTGCACTTTAAAGTGAATTCTAAGTTTCAATTTCATAACTTTGCTTGCTACTGCTTTAAGAACGTTTGTTTATCCTTTACCCTTCCTTGTTAGCCAATACCCCAAGCCCCATTAAAACCCTTTACTTTAATCTTGAGTGTTATGTGCTTCAATTTGTGGAGTTTGAATTTGGTATGAGCATATGGTGTCACTGGTTCTCGCATCTAAGTAGTAGCATTCCATTCATGAGATCATATATTATATGTGAGCATTCGTTTTCATATTTACATCAATCCTTTCACATATAACTAGTATAGGGTGTGTAGTCAGAAAATCTGTGTGAAAATTGAGTGCATATCTAGTAAGGAATTGAGCAATTCTCTAAGGCATGTTACTACGTTCAAAACATTGTTTTAATTGATTAAATGTGAGCTAGTAAGTAGTGACTATGATTAAGTATGTGCTTAAGTATAAAGATGGCTAAAATCTGTGGGAATGATGATTTTTAACATGTCATGTGCATTGGAAATCCCTGAGGCAACGTTGGAAGGTTTAGGTTGTGTTTTACATGTTTTATTTCGTTTTGTTTACTTTGTTTCATTTTGTTTTGCTCGAGGACTAGCAAAAGCTAAGTGTGGGGGAATTTGATAGGGGCATATTTATGCACCTTAGTTAGCTTGTTCTTATGCATTTTCGTTATGTTTTCTTAGTTAAAGTAGTCTTTTAAAATATTTCCATGTGTTTTCAGGTTTTAAGGGCAAAGCATATAAAAAGATGCAATTTGGAGCATTTTGGAGCAAAATTGAGCTAGAATGGAGTTCATGCTTATGGAGCACAAAGAATGGACGAATTTGAAGGATTGAAGAAGATTGGAATGTGTTTCAAAGTTGAAGAATTGAAGATGCAATGTGGAGCACAAAGAATGGACGAATTTGAAGGGTTGAAGAAGCTAGGAATGTGTTTTAAAGTTGAAGAATTGAAGATGCAAAGTTTCCTAATTGAAGTAGGAAAGTGCCGAATTGAATATGAAATCCTAGTCAACAATGGATTCCTAGTTGAAGAATGATTCTTAGTTGAAGATGGATTCCTAGAAGCATGAAGATTCCTACTCAAGCAAGGTTTCCTACTTGAAGAGGGAAAGTTAAAGTCAAAGAATCAGCTCAAGTGAAGAAACCTTATCCAAAACATTATCCATAACCTTATCTTAGCTTATCTTATCCAAACAAACCTTATCCTATCCTATCTTTCCCTAATCCTAATGCATAAAGATTTCAACTACAAAAGGGATTTCTTTTCCTATTTGGAGACCTAAAACCTGATTTCTAGAAGCCTTATCCCTTCCTACAAAGGTGCCACACATTATCCCTTGTTTCTCTAGAAATCAGCCACGAAACAACTTTTCTAGAAGGCCTTATCCCTTGTCCTACAAAAGTGACGCCCCAAACCTAATTTCGTCCAAGTTTGTGTCTAATGTTCAAAACTATTGCCCAGATTGTGTTTTTAAGGCAGTTTTGAGTTTTCTGGTGCTGTTTTGAGTCTTTTGGTTTGTTTTAGTGTTTTAAAGTTTAGTTTTGCATTCTTTGAGTCTAGTTTAGTGTTTTAAACTTTGTTTTTACGTTTTTGAGTCAGTTTTCAAGAGATTTCGCAATCCCTCCCAATCCTCGGCCTAGAACGATCCCTACTTACATACTTTGCTACGATTGATAAAAAGAGGGTTAATTTGAGTGCTAGTTAATATCATATCAGTAACTCCAGATTTCTTGGGAACGACTTGAACTGGTGAAACCCAATGGCTATCGGAGATAGGATAGATCACGCCACAATCTAAGAGCTTGATTATTTCGTTCTTCACAATTTCCATCATAGGAGGGTTGAGACGGCGTTGAGCCTCTCGGGATGGTTTAGTCCCCTCTTCAAGAAGTATGCGGTGCATGCAAGTGGTGGGGCTAATTCCCCTAATGTCGGCCAAGGTCCACCCTATGGCTGTTTTGTGCTCTCGGAGCACCCTCACAAGCTTTTCTTCCTCATGTGCCGTGAGACTTAAAGAAACAATGACGGGCAATGTCTCGTCATCTCCCAAAAACACATACTTCAAATGGTTCGGCAATGGCTTAAGTTCAAGAGTAGGTGCCTGAACAATAAAAGGTAACATCTTAGTAGAAACTAAACTTGAAATTGAGAGCGGAACCTTACCATATTGTCGTGGAAGTGACTCAAGGGCAGCCACAACCTCCATAACTTCCTCATTAAAGGGTTCGGCATTGGGATCCCAAATCTGGCCGTGGGTTTGCATTGCCCCAAGTTCGCGGTTTTTGAATTCTATGCCCTTTGTAATGGCTATTTTAAGGGCATCCTCGTTCAATTCCTCCAGATACTCCTGTGCCAAAGAATCAATAACATCAATAGAAAAGAAAGAGTGATCATCAACGGGATATCTCATAGTTTCAGAAATATTAAAATCGATAACTTCCCCATCGAATTCCATCGTCAAAGTTCCCTTGAATACATCAATCTTTGTACGGGTTGTCTTCATGAATGGCCTACCAAGGAGAATCGGCAACAAGGTGGAATGGACTGAATCTTCCATGTCTAAAACGTAAAAATCAGCCAGAAAGATCAAATGGTTCACCTGCACTAAAACATCCTCCAAAACACCTTTTGGGTATGCGTTAGAACGATCAGCCAATTGTATAATCACACCATCCTTTTTCAATTCACCCAAGTTCATAGATGCATAAATAGAGTAAGGCATGACATTTATAGATGCACCTAAATCTAGCATTGCATTTTCAAATCGAGTATTGCCAATCACACAGGGAATCGTAAAACTTCCTGGGTCTTTGCATTTAGTGGGCAGTTTACGTTGCAATACGGCTGAAACATTTTCACTTACCTTAACTACCTCTTTTTTCGACATTCTTCTCTTGGTTGTGCACAACTCTTTGAGAAATTTGGCATATTTCGGGACTTGCTTAATTGCATCCAAAAGTGTTATATTGACTTGAACTTTTCTAAACGTTTCCAAAATATCCTTTTCAGCCTCCTCCTTCTTTGATTGCATAAACCTACGAGGAAATGGTACATTTGGAGGAACAACGTTAGAATTAATCAAAATTGGAACTTCCTTATCTTTGTTGGCCGAATTGGATGGCTTAAGAGCTTGTGGGGCCTGCAGCAAAGGTGTTTCCACCCTTTCCGTGGGGGTGCTTTGCTCATTCTCTTCAATTATCAACTCTTCAACCTCATTGAAACGTGATTTGGAAGGTTAGGGATCAGATCCAACTTGTTTTCCACTTCGTAAACTCATGGCTTTGACAGATTCGAATCCTCCCTTCGGGTTGACAACGGTTGAACTAGGCAACTTACCTTGCTCCCTAAATTGTCCCACAAACTCCGCAATCTGCCCAATTTGCTTCTCCATTTGGTCCATCCTTTTGCCTTGGTTTTGCATTGCTTTGGCTTGATTTTCTTGCCCCTGAGACAAATTGGTGAGTAACTTAAGAAGTGTCTCATTATCTAAAGATGTACCTGAGGTATTTTGGGCAGGTTGTTGTGGTGCTTGTGTTGGTGCGTATTGCTTGGTATAGAAGCCTGGATGTTGCTGCCTAAAGCCTCCTTGTTGTTGGGGTTGTTAGGGCTCCTTCCACCTGAAATTTGGATGGTCTCTCCAACCTGGATTGTATGTATTAGAATATGGATCGTTCCTTGGCTGGTTTTGGCCTTGAAATCCAATTGCATTGGCGCTTTCCCATCCACCATTTTCAATCAATTGAGTGCACGTTTCAGAGGCATGTTCTTGGATAGAACACTCACCATATACACTTGGTTCTTTCATCCTCATTCCTTTGGCCATCTAAGACACAATGGAAGTAAGATTAGCTAATTGCGATTGGATGTCGGATGTGGAACTTACCTCATTCACTTGCTGCTGTGGGGTGTCCCTTTGACCAACGCCTTCATATTGTTGAGCATTCAATGCTCGGTTAGCAATTAAGGTCTTGGCAGCCATGGGTGTTTTGTCCACCAAAGCTCCTCCCGCTGAGGCATCTAGCATTTGGCGTTCAATTGGTAGAAGCCCTTCGTAGAAATATTGAAGAAGAAGCTTCTCCTTCATCTGGTGCTGTGGACATGAAGCAACAAAGGTTTTAAAACGCTCATAGGAAGTGGGAAAGGATTCACCTTGGTTTTGTTGAATGCCACTAATCCTTTTGCATAGTAGAATGACTCGAGAAGTTAGGAAAATTTTCTCCAAAAATGCCCATTTCATACTCTCCCATGATGTGACAGTTCCGGGGGCTAGCTCATACAACCAATCTTTACCCTTTTCTAAGAGAGAAAAGGGAAAATCCTTCATTTTCAGAATGATCCCATCAATGTTTACAGGGGTCATGCTCGAACAAACAACCTCAAACTCCTTCAAGTGTTTATTAGGATCTTCCATTGACATCCCGTGGAACTTAGGAATGTGATGCAACAAACTTGATTTCAATTCAAACTCATCCGTCTTCCCTAGGGTAGCCATGGGGTATTGGATGCATAGGGGAGCAACATTGTCCAATCCTGAAGCAAAAAGCTCCTTGATTGTTCGATTGTCCACTGCCATGTTGGAATCTTCCTCTACAACCTGTGTTGTGGGCTCCTCTTGCTCTTCTACTTTGTCTTCTCCAAGATCTGGTGCAGGTTGAGATGGTTGGGGTTCTTGTTGATTTCTTGCTCATCTCAAAGTTCGTTCAAAATCATCGTCAAAGTCACGGATGTGCTTATGAATAGGTTGAGAACTCGAGTCATAAACCACCTAAAACAAGAAAACAAGTAAAGTCATCAACTAGGAACAAAAACACATGAAAATATACAAAAATAAATAACAATGGATTAGCAAAATTGCTAATCCCCGGCAACGGCGCCAAAATTTGATGCGATGAAAGTTAAGCACTCAAATTAAACCCTCTTGTTGTCAAATTGTAGTAATAATGCAAGTAGGGATCGTTCTAAACCGGGAATTAGGAGGGCTTGCTAAAACCTCTAAACTAACTTAAAAACATAAAAACAAAGTCAAAAACATTAGAATAGACTTAAAGAACTCAAAACAAGTTCACAAGACTCAAAATAACTTAAAGACACTCAAAACTGCCTAAAAACACAAACTAGGCAGTTTCTGACTCTAACTCAACTTTGGACGAAATTTGGGTTTTGACTTGACTCAAAACACTCTAAAACACAAACAAAACAGATTTTAAACACTTTGAAACAACAAAGTAAAAGGGGGATTTTGGTTTTGACGAATTCGAAACAAACAAACAACTTATAAAATTAGACAGATTGTAAAACAAATTTAAGAAATAAGATGATGGATAGATTAGTTAGAGGTCCATTCTTCACACATGACACACTTGTATACGAATCGATTTCCAATTGCTTTTCAATAAACTATGATGCTCAACACCTTAGATTAACCGTGATGCACAAATTAACCCTCAAATTTTCCTTTCCTCAGTGAATTGGATGAATGCATGCACAACCCAAATCATTCTCTAAAAGTCCCCTATATGAATGCATAATAGAGATACAATCAGAGATCATTACGTTCAATGAAAATCATAGGTGTTGACGAGGCAATTATAACTATGAATGCATGATACAATTGCCAAGAATTCAATTAATGCGATTGTGATAAACAACCTTCACTACTCATGAATATAAACTTGTAACGATTAGGTGAAACTCATTTATATTCTAGCATCTAATTCATGCATGAAAACAAAGTATGCATCCTTAATAAACATACAAGAATCAGTTATGAATAAAATAGATAATTGAATTGCAATCACAACTTATCAAATCACAATTGGAAGAAATCAATTCAAATCTCAAGCATGTTCATGGCTTCAAACTTCCCCCTAACTAAATAGGGGTTTAGCCACTCATAATTGCAACAAAATTAGAAAATAACAAAGTAGACATTGAAAGCAAGAACGAAGTACACCTAAAACGCTCCAAAGTTCCAAGCTTGAAATGCCAAGGACTTTTGTTTTCACCACCTTGTTGTAGCACAAGTGTCTAGGATGTGTATGGATATATGGATGGAATGGATTAGCACGGCTAAGAGATGAAAGTGTATGGATTGGTGAGATGTAGTATGGCTAGATGAATGGATGAAGGTCACTACAAGGAAATTGTGTTTGTGAATGAAGCTCTTTTGATGGATCAAGATTGTCCTTAGGAAGGGGAATGATGGATGTATTTATAGGCTAAGGAGAGGACCACTTCAATTCCTTGCATGTGCAGTTTGTATGGGTGTGTGATGTCCATGTTTCCCTTTACATTTGCACACACATGACCTCCATCATTTCAGCCACAAATCAACCCATTTTCTGCCCATGTGTGTGTGTTTCCTTTGCCCATGTGTGTGTGTTTTTCCTTTGCATTTGCACACACATATTCTTCATTATTTCAGCCAACAATCCACCCATTTTCTGCCCATGTCAAACTGTCCATGCCATGCCTTTCTCTTTGTGTGTGTGTGTTGTCCATGTTTCTTCCATGTGCCCTGTTCATCTCCTAGCTGTGCATTTCCACTTGCTCCAAAGCCAAATGAGTGCAATCATAACCCCATTTGCTGCTGAGTGTTGATGACAAAGCAAAACACAAAACAAATGCCTTTACTTTCTCACTTTGTTAGCCAAATCTGCTTAGCCCGTTTCTGAACCTTTCAGTGTTACAATGCCCATAACGTCTTCTAGAAAAATGGTATTAACAATCCTTAAATTGCTCCAGAAAATAGACATCCGTATCTTTCCAAGCATATAAGGCTCATTCTCTCATTCATTCTGAGCGGTTCGTAACATGCTTCCAAAGTCAGCTAATCTGCACAGGCAGTTTTGACGAATTTATTACTTAATAACTCACTTGTGCTACTTTTCTTTTCTTTGCTTGATAAATCACACAAAACACAAAAACATAGTAAAAAGCTCAAAAATATAAGGAACTAACTAAGAAAAGACAAGTGAATTTTATGTAAAATATATATAAATATGAGCTTATCAATAACCAAGATCACTCTTGGTTCAATTAGTAGTTTCGAATAACTAATTGGACATTCTTAAATTGTTTTAAGAAATGTCAAATATGTTAGTGATCAAACCAATGATGAAGTGTCCAAATCTATAAAAGGTTTAAAGACTTTAGTCACTTAATAACAAGACATGAACTTAGTGGAGTTGGAACAATAAGCTTAAAAAGTTCTAAGCTACTCCACAATGTGACCGTATACTTCATAATTATACACCATGAATGTATAATGCGATTTCTCATTAAGGTCATGAGAAACAGTGGAAGGTGAGAAAATGATATAAACTTGAATATGATTGGTTTATAGTTGTCTAAAATTAATAGTGCATCACTATTATTAATGAGTTTGTAATTTTAATTGTTAAAAGGTCTCAAACTCTTCGAAGCGTTAAAATCGATGTTGTGTAACATTCTAAGAATAATCTATGAATGTTGGTGAAACCAACCTAGCATAAAATGGTTATATGTTGGGAGTTGTCCATCATTCTCTTTTACGAGAACAAGCTAAGTACAAAGCAAATGGACAAGTTGATGAAACAAAAGGGAATAGTTTCAAAATGAGTCACAACATATAGTTTAACAACAAGACAATCCGATTTCGACACCTCATGTAACTATAATGCTCTATGTAGTTTTAATAAGGAATTAAATCAACCACCTAGTCAGAATGGTTGAATTCCTATATCCTTAGTAGGAACCATGCTTCCACTAATGATTTGGATAATTCTTGCATGACTACTTTAAAAGGTTTTAGTATGAATAAAACTAGAAATATGATGTTTGACACCATATAGTTTAAATGAATGGACTTGATAAAAACAAGTCACACATATCAAATGGGATTACTTGAGAAGGAATTCTTTTGTATATGTTCGTTTGAATAACTTGTGTTAGCTAGATTTGTTGATTGTCCAAAATTGTTGAGACATCATCAATAAGCTAATGGATCTTAAAGATTGTCAATAGATCCAAGACAAGTTAGTGGGAGCTATATGCATTCAAATCAAGAAAATATAAGTGTTATGTTTTCTTAAGGTTTCGATTGAATGCTTAGTTACAACAAGGTCAGTCGGAGTGATGTTATACTTTTAAGCAACATATTATGAATGAAGTCTATTTGATAGATGTAATAAATATTGATGTTACTCAAAATGACAAATTGTGACAAGGTCAATTTTGAAGTACAGACTTAAAATGGACTTATTGATACAGCAAGGCTGTCTCAAGAATGTTGTATAAGGAAATTGAATTTCAAACGTTGAAGATTTGAGAAAGTATTTCTACATATTTTAGAAAAATTGCTTTCATGACCCTTATAAAGAATATGTCACAAAATCACAAAAGGGATACATGTATGGACTTGTGAGATGATATCCAAAAAGGTGAAAAACCATAAGGGTTGTCACTTTAAGATATTATTATAGCCCAGGATCAGAACCATAGCAACTGATAGAATATTATTACCTTTGAGAAAGGAACATCAGAGTGAGACTCTGGAAGCATGCATTCACTTAGGTTATAAACCAAAGTGACAATAACCCATTTTAACAAATGGAACTTCATGGTGGATGAAGTACTAATCATATGAAAGTATTGTTAGTATGGTACTACAATGGTCTCGAGGTTGTAGCAAAGTGTGTATAACGTATACAAACGAAATATCTGTCGATATATATTAAAGTTTTAGAAACTACTTCAAAAGGTGTTTCGAATAGACAGGGTTCATTATGAACCAATGATTGAATCCAAACCATAAGGTCGTTAGTAGGATACTACGACGTAATGGGGTGATAACTCAAGCCATGGAATCAAGGTCTCATCAAAGTATTTGAACACAAAGAAGAGACAACATTAAATGTTTTGGAAACATTTAATAAGTAAATCCTTTTAAGTTAAAAGGATTAATGCATAACCTAGTTAACCTACGAGCTCAAGTTCACTCAACTAGCATCTATAAGATGCAATACTGATTAACTTTAGTGCAAGTGGGAGATTGTTGGAGATATGCCCTGAAAGTCAATCTTTGGAAGAAACCTTTCAAGACAATGTCTATATATATGGAAAACTCTAATACATCAAAAGGCAAAGTCACTCATTAGGATTATCTCAATAAACAATATACGTCCTAAATGGTGAATCCATGGACAATGGATCGATGGAAGAAGTAATCTAATGATGTTAGACTGCAAAGACCTTCTTCACATAACCATGATGTCCAAAAAGGTTCCTGGTCATAGGATTGTCGGAGGGACACTGACAATACATAGACCAGTACATACTATGTCCCCTTCCAATGGGAAGGATGGAAAGTCTCATGCCATTCGTGTAGTGACACTAAGACAAGTATGTAGGTGCTCATTATGGGAATGAGTTCACTGAACACAATCAAACGAGAGTACTTGCATGGAGGTTTACTCACATGTCAAGCAATTAACTATACGGGTTGGAATAATGTAAGTAATCCTTTGACCTGAGACATCATAGTTGTCTTGGGGATACGTTGCTGATCATTTGATAATGAGACGTGACCACATCTCATCTTGGATGTGTTCTATGCATTGTTGGGGTTAGTGATTTATTCTTAGAGGCATGTGAATGATCAACAAATGATCTCTAATCCTCATTATGAGAGGATGAATACTCTAAGATATGATTCAGGAATCTTCGGCCTAAGTATCGAGCGTAATGATGGAAAACGTTCCTATACTACTCAATAGAATCATATAACTTGATATAATCACATTAGGGGTTTGACATTAAATATCCATACCCTAGTAATGTGATTGTGAGTATTGTATTAGAGAAAGATTGAATTACATTGTAATTCCAACTGAATAGGTTCTCCGAACAAATTCTACATTAGCTTGGGTAGCCATGATATATGATTAGATGTCACTCATGGCTCGTGGGTTCTTCTAGATGATTTAAATAAGTAGTCATCAAAGAAGAAGGAGAATTAAAAATAAGTTTTAATTCACTAAGTGATTGGATAAATACTAATCATTTGGATTGGTACCAATCACCTCACTGCCTTGCTAATTAGAACGTAAAACGATTGTACACCGATACACTCTTGTGGTGAGACAACTAATGGATGATGGAATTAATTAATTGGATTAATTAAGTGTTATGATTAATTAGAAAGTCTAAAGAAATCATATAAACAATAAAAGATCGTTTAGGACTTAAAGAAAAGTTTGGGTTCATTCGGGCCCATTGAGCCCAAACGAATTGGGTCCTTTTATTCAAGCATAGAATGACTTGAGATGATGAAAGCTCAAAGTCCAAACCCACACTAAGGGGCTGGGCAATACAAGTGAAAGGAGAGAGAGGGAGTCAAGTGGTTGACTCACTTCTTTGACATTTATAAAGGAAGTTTAGTGAAAAAGTTTCATTAGGGTTTTTGTGAGTTATTTTTCACAAAAGAGAAAACAATTCTCTCTCTCTACACTCAAATAGCCGGCCACCAAAGGGATTTTTAGCTAATCATCTTCTCTCCCTTTGGTTATTCCATTATCCATCTCACTACACTAGTGGGTGTGGATCTTTAGAGGTATTCTACTTTGGAGACTAAAGGAGAAAGGAGCTCTAAATCTTTCAAGGTGGAGGAAGCTAGGAGGGAGGCTAGACTCAAGGAGTTCCAAGAACAAAGAGCTTGGATGTGGTCCATCATTGGTCTCAAGTCTAGATCAAGAGGTGTAAAACTATACCTTCACTTTGTTCTTCAATATTTTCTTAGATGCATTATATATGAACCTATGCTTCTTGAAGGGGATTTGCATGACTATAGCTTTGATATTATGTGATAACATGCTTCCGTTGCAAATGTATGTAAATTTTGAATTGTATATGCATGCTAGTCACTAGAAATCCCACATAAATCTCATTTTTTTCCCTTCAGTTTATGCTTTGGACTTGGACCAATCCTTTTTATTCCTAAGTATTTGGAACTTAAGACATTTGTTAGTTTTGTTTGGTGACAAAACTTGGACCACACACTCACACTCTCACACTTTCCTGTTGACTCTCTATCTCTTCTCCCTCTCGGATTTTTCCATTCGTCCGTACAATTGTACGGACAAGCCTTAAACTCTCGTCATCTTTCACGGATCGAGGTTGTGGATGTTATTTCCGTGCTTCTTTCCAGCTCAGGAGTCGAGTCGTAGTTTTGGTTGGACGTGAGGCCCTCGAAAACCCGAGAACCAAATACCCCGATGAGGTGCACAGTGACTCCGTCGTGATCCTGGAGGTTTCATCGAGTTTTAAGGTTCTAGTGAGCCTTAGAACTTCTTCACGAAGCTCAGAGAAGAATTTTGGATGGGTTTTGAATAGTCCCGATAGTTTCTAACACGACACGGTGACACGACACGAAAACGACATGAAAATAACGGGTTTCGGGTCAACACGATAACTTATCGGGTCATTAACGGGTATACACGCGGGTAACCCGTTTCGACCTGTTAAGAAAAAAATTATTTTGATAATTTTAAAGTTTAATTACTAAAGATTTATTATAAAATACAATAACCATATCAATATATAAAATATGTTCTATATTAAATATATAGTTTTGTATTATTATTCTATATAAGTTTTAAAAAAAAAGTTTATGTCATTATTTATTTTTATTATGAGAGTTCCTTATTATCATTACTAGGATAAATTTTATTTAACATGTTGTTGTCCAAAATTAAAATAAACTAATATAGTATTTGTATAGGCAATAACTAAGAAGACATACATACACATATGAAGAATGTGAAAGAATATATAAATACTCATGATTCATCATTATTCCTCCACGAGTAGATAATGGTTACACTTGCATTATCGTTTAGAATTTTTAAAATCCTTCAAACCTTCCTGAATAATGTTTTTTATTTAAGGGCAAAATTAATAAAATTAATAATAATTATTGTAGAAGTGTAAAACATGTAAAAAAAAATATACAATCACTCATAGTGACAACTTTACAACTTTCATGAAGGGTTCAGCTTCGAAATCCAACACTATAATTCATAAACCTTAAATTTATATTTAACCGTCGATTGTCATTTACGCTTTATTCTTCTTACTGAATTTCATTTTTAAAATTTTCTTTCTTGAAAACATGATCATCTGGCGGATGTAAGAAGATGAACAGTTCAGATCTTTGATATCAAATTTCGATATTTACGGTTAACTGAAATATGAGTCGATGTCATATAGTTTGTAGAAACTTTATAAACATCAAGCAATATTTTCACTAACCGTAAAACTCTGAATATAATATCAACGATCCAAACTGTTCATCTTCCTGCATCCTCTAATAGATCAAGTTTTCAAAAAAGAAAATCTGAAAAAAACAAATTTGATGAGAATAATGAAGTGTAAATGTAAACAACAATCAACGGTTAAATTTTGATCTATGATTTATATGATTATAGTGGCGAATTTTGAAGTTAAGCTCTTCATGAAAGTTGTAAAGCTTGTCATTACGAGCGTTTATATAATTTTTCTATATTTTTTTACACTTCTACATTAATTAAAAAACTATTAAAGACTTTAGGTAAGTAAAAATATACTTAAAAGAAAAATGTGTTTTTATGTTTTGGATGTGACAATATGGTATGTATATACTTATTTAGTATTATGTTTTTCATTTGATTATTTATTGGTTTAAAATATATTTTCCTTAACGGGTAACGGGTCGGGTCATATTACCTGTTAATATTATTGGATCGATTTCGGGTTGGGTCATTTTACCCGTTTATTTTAACAGGTGTTACACGACACGAGCCGTTAAGATATCGGGTATAACACGAAAATGACATGAACACGAAAAACACGATACGAATGCCAGGTCTAGTTTTGAATGTCAGGAAGCTCGGGTTTGGCGAGTTGCAGGAGTGACTGGAATATCAAAGGATTTTCCGGTGACTTTCTGTTTGTTTTAGGACTTTTAAGTGGTAAGAACTTGTTTCTTTCGTCCTAAGCTTCATTTTGGTGAAAATTTTATGAATTTTGGTTGAGAAATGGATGAGATATTGAAGTTCTAAGTTTTTCCAATTTCCGGCGACCGCAGTGGCGACCAGCGCCGGACTCCGGCGAACCAAGGAAGAAGTAGGCGAATATTCCGTCAAAGTTGACGAAATATTTTAACGGCGTCAGGTATCTTTAATGCATATGCTTTTATTTAACGGAATCCTTCAATGTGCCAGGCACGTGCCTGCGCGTTGGCGGCGCGTCTGGCCGTGCCTTGGCAGGCTTGTAAGTGGTCGAAATTTTTTTCTGAAAATATGGGGATGTTCCTAAGGTTTAGTAGGTCACGGTGGTGTATTCAAATACCCCAATTGAGCAATATATGAGAATTTATTACCTGGTTTTGTTTATGTGCTTAAAAATAACGTTTTAATAGTTGTTTTGCATATAGGTGAGACCTATCCTTGATGTGTTATAAACTAGCACTCAAATTAAACCCTCTTATTAACAATTGTAGTAAAGATGTAAGTAGGGATCGTTCGAGGCTGGGGATTAGGAGGGATTGCTAATCTACTTAAAACTGACTTAAAAACACAAAACTAGGCTTGAAAACACTTAACTAGACTCAAAGAACTCAAAACAAACTAAAAAGACTCAAAACAGCACAAAATAATCAAATAGACTCAAACTAGACACTAAAGGGTGATTTGGACGAAAATTGATTTTAACTTGACTCAAAACACTTGAAAACACAAGTTTGGACAGATTCTAACTAATTTGACACAACAAAGTAAAGAGGATTGGGTTTTTGACGAATTTAAAGTAAAGACAAGTAGATTAAAGACTTAAACAAGTTTGGCACGAAATTGGGGGAAATTATGGGCGATTGGCTAGCTAGAGGGTCCTTCTCCACACATGACACACTTGCATACAAATCGATTTCCAGTTGCTTTTCCAATAAACCATGAACCTCAACGCCCCA
>VIEB01001930.1:19968-32630 GCA_006547085.1 Malus baccata | reverse complement strand
GAGGTATGTTAACTTGAACCTTCCTAAATGTCTCTAGAACATCTTTTTCCTCCTCTTCATTCTTGAATTGCAAAAATCTACTAGGAAAGGGCACATTGGGTGGAATAATGTTAGAATTAACCAAACTTGGACTCATCTTACCTAGGGTGGACGAATTGGATGGCTTAGGGGCCATGGGTGTTTGCGGCAAAGGTGGTGCTACCTTTGCCGTGAGTGGATTTGGTGTCTCCTCTTCAGATTTCAACGTTTCATCCTCTTTGGGACCTGATTTTGGTGGTGTAGGACCTGCCCCAACTTCTTTTCCACTCCTTAGCATGATTGCATTTGCGGTTTCAAAGCCTCCTTTTGGATTTGCAATGGTTGAACTAGGAAGCTTTCCTTGTTCTCTAAACTGCCCAACAAACTCCGCAATCTGCCCAATTTGTTTCTCCAATTGATCTACCCTAATGTTCGTGCTTTGCATTTCTTGGGTTTGTTTTTCCTGCCCATGAGTCAACTTGGTTAGTATCTTAAGAAGTGCATCATTGTTGATATGATATTTTACTAGCACACAAATTAAACCCTCTTTTTGTCAAATTGTAGTGAAGATGTAAGTAGGGATCGTTCTAGACCGGGGATTAGGAGGGATTGCTAAACACTTGGAAACTGACTTAAAAACTCAAAAACAAAGTTTAAAACACTAAACTAGACTCAAAGAATGCAAAACTAAAAGTTAAAACACTTAAACAAACCTAAAGATCAAAACAGCAACTAGAAGGCTCAAAACTGCCTAAAAACCACTTTCTGGGCAGTTTTGAGCACCTACACAAATTTGGACGAATTTGAATGAAAACTTGAATCAAAACACCTAGAAACACAAATCAAAACACTTTCTAACTAATCTAAGACTCTAACCTAAAGGGGGATTTGTTTTGGATGAAAATTTAAAACAAAACAGAAACTTAAATTCAAACAGATTGTAAAACGATTTTGGTGAAAAGAATGGATAAAAGGCTAGTTAGGAGGTTCTTCTCCACACATGTCACACTTGCAAGCAAAACGATTTTCAGTTGTTCTTCCAATAAATTACGAGTACTCAACGCTCCAAATTAACTGTGAATTGCACTAATTAACCTTCAGTTTTTCCACAAGTTATTAAGTTGGATGATTGCATATGACAACCTAAAACATTCCCTACAAGTTCCCTACATGAATTGCATAATAGAGATACAAGCAAGAATCATTACGTTCTATGAAAAACATAAGCATTGACGAAGCATTCGTTACTATGAATTGCATGAAACTTATGCTAAGAATTCATTCAACGCGATCGGTTTCAAACGACCTTCACTACTTGTGATTATAAGATTATAACTATTAGGTGAAACTCCCTCATAATCTAGCATCATATTTATGCATGAAAAGTAAGCGTGCACTCTCAATCAACATACACAAATAAATTATCAATCAAATAGATGAACGAATTGAATCCATAACTTATGAAATAACAACTGAATGTAATCGAATCAAATTGCAAGCATGTACATGGTTTCGAATCACCCCCCAACTAAGGGGGTTTAAGTCCTCATACTCACAACAATAAGTTTATTGAATTGAAACATCAAAGACATAAGAAAGATTACACCTAAAATGCCCAAGAATTCCACTTTGAAATCTGCACAGAAACTTGCTTCTTCTCCTTGCTGCGGCAGTGAGGATTTAAGGGGTTTTTGGATGAATTTGGATGACTTTGGATGAGGGGGAATGGTGGAAAACTATCTAGGATAGGTGTAGGGCACGGCTAGGAGGGTTTTAGGTCAGAAACTATGGATTTGGGTGAAGGTTTGGCTCGGCAAAGGTGATGGACAGATTCTGGCGTGAATGGAGGATGGCTGGAATGATTTTCTGATTTTGTGTAGAATGAATGGTGATTTCGGCTAGGGTGTTTAGGAGCATATAAATAGGCACCTAAAACCCTAATTAAATCAGATTGGGCTAGGGTTTGTGCGGCACTTAAGTGAACATGGGCTAGGGTTTGTAATCAGATTTTTAAAGAGAAAAGGGCCTAGGGTTCGGCCACTAAGTGGGCTAGGGCTAGGGTTTGTAACCAGATTTTTGCATGTTAATTAGGTGGGCTTGGGTTAGGGTTTAGGTGCTGCATAGGTCCAAGAGGCAAGGATGGGTCATCCAAAAGCCCAAAGTCGAGAATAGAAACTCTCGAAATTGGAAACCTCCAAGAATAGAAACTTCCACTTTTAGAAACTTTGGTTGCCAATTCCGATTTAGGAAAGATCGACCCAAACAGGAAACTTTTAGGCTTAACTCTCCTACTTCAAGTAGGAAACCTCAAATCTTCAACTCTTCAATTCCGTCCCAACCTTGTGTTCCAAGCATGTCCTTTTCAATCCAAGCTCACTTTTCGCTCCAAAAGCTCCAAATTGCATCATTTCATGTAATACGTCCTTTAACCCTGAAAACACATGAAAGTAGCTTAAAAGACTACTTTAACGAAGAAAACATAACAACAATGCATAAGAACTAGCTAACTAAGGCGCATAAATATGCTCCTATCAAATTCCCCCACACTTAGCTTTTGCTAGTCCTCGAGCAAAACAAACAAAACAAAGAAAACAAAACGAAACAATCTAACCAAAACAGAACCTAAACCTTCCAACGTTTGCCTCAGGGATTTCCAATGCACATGACATGTTAAAGATTGTTATCCCCACAGATTTGAGTCATCTTTACACAAGCACATACTTAATTAAAGCCACTACTTACTAATTCACAAGTAATCAATTAAAACAATGCTTTGAATGTAGTAACATGCCTTAGAGAATTCCCTCAATTCCTTACAAGATATACACTCTATTTTCACTCAGATTTTCTAACTCCACACCCGACACAATAGAAGTAAGATTAGCCAATTGTGAATGAAGATCGGAAGTTGAACTTACCTCATGTACTTGGTGCCGTGGGGGTCCTCTTTAGCCTACACCCTCGTATTGTTGAGCGTTCAACGCTCTATTAGCAATCAAGATCTTGGCAGCCATGGGTGTTTTGTCCACCAATGCTCCCCCCGCCGAAGCATCAAGCATTTGACGTTCTAGAGGTAGGAGACCCTCGTAGAAGTATTGCAAAAGCAACTCCTCCTTCATCTGATGATGTGGACAAGAAGCAACAAGTGATTTAAATCGTTCATAATATGTAGGAAAAGACTCACCTTCTTCTTGCTGGATTCCGCTTATCTTTTTGCGTAGGAGGATGATGCGAGAAGTTGGAAAGAATTTCTCCAAGAACGCTCTCTTCATACTCTCCCAAGATGTGATAGTGCCGGGAGCTAACTCATATAACCAATCCTTGGCTTTATCCATCAAAGAGAATGGAAAAGCCTCATCTTCAAAATACTTCCGTCAACGTTAACGGGAGTCATACTAGAACAAACAACTTCAAATTCTTTCAAATGTTTGTTAGGATCTTCCATGGACAAGCCATGGTATTTAGGAATATTATGAAGCAAACTTGACTTTAATTCAAATTCTTCCGCCTTACCTTGGGCAGCCGTGGGGTATTGGATGCACAAGGGTGCGGCATTATCCAATCCTGAGGCCGAGAGCTCTTTGAGTGTACGGTTGTCCACCGTCATGCCTTGATCCTCTTCAAATATCCCTGCCGTGGCCTCCTCCTCTTCTTGTACGTTTTCTTCAAGGTCAGATTCGGAATTGGGTGGATGGTGTTCTTTCTGGTTTCTAGCTCTTCTCAAATTCCTCTCAAAGTCGTCAAAATCCAAGATGTTCGCCCGAAAAAGAAAAGAACCAAGGGATTAGCAAAGTTGCGGATTAGCAAAGTTGCTAATCCCCGGCAACGGCGCCAAAATTTGATATGATATTAACTAGCACTCAAATTAAACCCTCTTTTGTCAAATTGTAGTAGAGATGTAAGTAGGGATCGTTCTAGACCGGGGATTAGGAGGGATTGCTAAACACTTGGAAACTGACTTAAAAACTCAAAAACAAAGTTTAAAACACTAAACTAGACTCAAAGAATGCAAAACTAAAGGTTAAAACACTTAAACAAACCTAAAACTCAAAACAGCAACCTAATGACTCAAAACTGCCTAAAAACCACTTTCTGGGCAGTTTTGAGAACCTAACAAGAACTTGGACGAGTTTGGGTGAAAACTTGAATCAAAATACTTAGAAACACAAATTAAAACACTTTCTAATTAATCTAAGACTTCAAAATAAAAGGGGATTTGTTTTGGACGAAAATTGAAAACAAAACAGAAACTTTAAAACAAAACAGATTCTAGACGAATTTGGATAAAACTATGGATGATAAGCTAGCTAGGAGGTTCTTCTCCACACATGTCACACTTGCATACAAAACGATTTCCAGTTGCTTTTCGATAAACTATGAATACTCAACGCCCCAAATTAACCGTGAATTGCACTAATTAACCCTCAGTTTTTCCACAAGTTATTGAGTTGGATGATTGCATACGACAACCCAAAACATTCCCTACAGGTCCCCAACATGAATTGCATAATAGAGATACAAGCAAGAATCATTAAGTTCTATGAAAAACATAAGCATTGACGAAGCACTCGTTACTATGAATTGCATGAAACTTATGCCAAGAATTCATTCAACGCGATCGTTTTCAAGCAACCTTCACTACTTGTGATTATAAGATTGTAACTATTAGGTGAAACGCCCTCATAATCTAGCATCATATTCATGCATGAAAACTAAGCGTGCACTCTCAATCAACATACACAAATAAGTTATCAATCAAGTAGATGAACGAATTGAATCCACAACTTATGAAATAACAACTGAATGTAATCCAATCATATTGCAAGCATGTACATGGTTTCGAATCACCCCCCAACTAAGGGGGGTTAGTTCCTCATACTCACAACACAAAGTTTATTGAATTGAAACATTGAAAACATAAGAAAGATTACACCTAAAAGTTCCAGCAATCTGCAATAGACTAGCAAGCACATTTAAGAGCACTCATTGTTCCTTCTTGTTGCGGCACCAGGTATGGAGATGGTTTGGATGGGTTTTGGATGATGTAGAATGGTGGAAAAGTGTCTAGGATGGGTGTATGGCACGGCTAGGGGGGTTTGGGTTCAGAAAATATGGATTTAGGTCAAGGTTGGGCACGGCAAAGGTAGTGGTGATGGTTCTGGTGTGAATGGGACTGAATAGAGATGTTTGTGGCTGCACAAGAATGTTTATTTAAAGCGATCAGGAAATTAAAACCCTAAGTTATTTTTGGTAAACAGAAATTAAGTCTAAAACTTATCTAAATAGGAAATAGAATCAGAAAATTCAAGGGAATTAGGCTAAGAGGTGTGGCTAGGTTTAGGGAAAGGTGTGAATGACCTAAAATTGATGGGAAAGAGGATCCCTTGCACGGCAAGGGTGTGTGAGAAAGGGTAACCCACGGCAAAGGAAGGGGAAACAAGGAGAAGGTGTGGCAAGGGTCCAAAGGTGGTTTAGGGCCTTTGTCTTATGTCCCAAAGTGCATAAAAAGTAACCAAAGTGGCTGGAAATTAAGGACATTTAGGAATAGGAAAGGTCAACCAAAATAGGAAACTTTGGCTTAACTTTCCTACTTCAAGTAGGAATCCTTGTTGGAGTAGGAATCCTTGTTCTTCTAGGAATCCTCAAATGAGTAGGAATCCTTCTTCAATTAGGAATCCTTTGTTGATTAGGAATCCTTCTGGGATTAGGAAACCAACTTTCTTCAAGACTTCAATTCATCCATTCCTTTTGCTCCAAAAGGCTCCATTTTGCTTCTTTTTGCACACTTTGACCTTAGAACCTGAAAACACACAAAAGTGACTTTAAACACTGAAATAGCTAAGTAAACACAACTTAAATGCACGAGAACAAGCCAATTAAGTAGCATAAATATGCTCCTATAAATTGACGAGGCACTCGTAACTATGAATTGCATGAAACTTATGCCAAGAATTTACTTAACACGATTGTGATCAACAACCTTTACTACTTTTGAATATAAGTTCATAACGATTAGGTGAAATTCCCTTATATCCTAGCATCAAATTCATGCATGCAAACTAAGTGTCGACCCTCAATCAACATACAAGAATAAGTTTTAATTCACATAGATAAGCAAATTGAAATCACAACTTATGAAACGCAATTGACGGTAATCAAATTATATAGCAAGGATAAACATGGTTTTGAATCCCCCCTAGCCAAGGGGGGGTTTAGTTCCTCATACGCACAAAGCAAAGATAAATAAATTTAGACATTGAGAACAAAAGAAAGAAAACACCTAGATGCTCTAACTTGGACAGCAAGTGCATCCACGAAGTCCTCCTTCCTCCTTGCTGCGGCACAAAGGTTATGGACAGGTTTTGGGGTTATAAATGATGTAGAATGGATGGAGGATGTATGGTAATGTTTAGGATTGATGGGGGGTGCGGCTAGGGATGATTTTGGGCAGAAATTATGGAATATGATGGTGGAAAGGTGCGGCAAAGAAAGGCTCTTTGTTTCTGACGTGAATGATGTATATGGGAGGTGGTGGTTTGATCTAGGGGTTGATATGAGTATATATAGGCACTTAAAACCCTAGGGGAATCAGATATGGACTTCTAGAATCCAAATCCACAAGGAAAAAGGCTAAGAAATCAGAATTAAAAGGGGAAAAGGGTAAGGAGGTGCGGCTGGATAGGGAGAGGGATGATAAGGCTTCTAGTATGCCTTGCAAGGCAAGGAACAAAGGGTTTCTAGAAGGCTAGGTGCGGCACCTTATGGGGAATGTTCTAGAACCTTCTTTTGTCTCTAAAAATGCTTAGCAAACCTTCAAAATATCTGGAACTTAAGGCCATCTAGGTTTAGGAAAGTTCAACCCAAAATAGGAAACTTTTAGGCTTAACTTTCCTACTTCAAGTAGGAAACCTTGCTTGAGTAGGAATCCTCATTCTTCTAGGAATCCATCTTTGACTATGAATCCATCCTTAACTAGGACTCCTCCGTTGATTAGGAATCCTTCTTCAATTAGGACTCCTCAAATCTTCAAATCTTCAATTTCGTCCATTCTTTTGGCTCCAAGTATGTGATGTCCAATCCAAGCTCAATTGTGTTCCAAAAGGCTCCAAAATGCATCCTTTTGTATACTTTGCCCTTAAAACCTGAAAATACATAAAACTAGCTTAAAAGACTACTTTAACTAAGGAAAAACAACTTAAATGCACAAGAACTAAGGTGACTAAGGCGCATAAATATGCTCCTATCAAATTCCCCCACACTTAGCTTTTGCTAGTCCTCGAGCAAAACAAAGAAACAAAAGAAAACCGAAACAAAACAAAATAATCAAAACACAACCTAAACCTTCCAACAATTCCCTCAGGGATTTCCAATGCACATGACATGTTAAAAATCATCATTCCCACAGATTTTAGTCATTCTTACACTTAAGCACATACTTAATCATAGTCACTACTTACTAGCTCACATTTAACCAATTAAAACGATGTTTTGAATGTAGTAACATGCCTTAGAGAATTCCCTCAATTCCTTACAAGATATGCACTTAATTTTCACTCAGATTTTCTAACTACACACCCTATACTAGTTATAGGTGAGAAGATTGATGTAAATATAAAAACGAACGCTCACATATATGTATAACAAAGAAAGCAATTTATGGAGTTAATAACATGTATATAAATATGATCTCATGAATGGAATGTTACTACTTAGATGCGAGAACCAGTGACACCATATGCTCATACCAATTTCAAACTCCACAAATTGAAACACATAACACTCAAGATTAAAGTCAAGGGTTGTAACGGGGCTTGGGGTATTGGCTAACAAAGAAGGGTAAAGGATAAACGAACGTTCTTAACACAATAGTAAGCACAGCAATGAAACTGACACTTAGAATTCACTTTAGAGTGCAGAAATCAACTTTAAACACAAAGGGGAAAGTTCATGCAACACTTAGGATCAAATTCAATGGTTTGGGCCCTTTCTTCAACAACCCACACCTTAGAGCTCATTTTTATGCTCTTCCAACTCCTTTTCATTTTTTCCCAACTTTTTCTTTTTTTTCTTTCTATTTTGCCCGAATTTTTTTTTTTTTTTCCCGGGCCCCATTGTGAACTTTGGCACACACCCATATCAAGAATCCTACCCCCACACTTGTTTTCTGCAATACCATGATCAAAAGGAATTCCTCTTGAGTCATGCTTAACTACGCTTTAAGAACAAGGGTATGGATAATCCTAATCTAGGCTAGGTACGGATAATGTGGGTTAACAAACAACATAGGCTAAACAAGGCTCAACGGGGTTAAACCTAGAAAAACAAATGCATGGAATGAAGGCTTTTTGGCTATGGTGGTAACTACTAACTTCATCTTGAATATGTGTTATGCAATTCAATAACATGTTTTGAATGAAATTGGCATGAGTTCTAGCATTTGGAACTAAATGATGAAACACCTTATAAGTAGTAACCAAACAAAGAATAATGAGATCATGCAACGACTTTAGAAAACAAGAATGCACAGATTTTAACTCTCCAAATAAACATTTAGGCTCAAGTCTCACAAGGTTGTAGCGTTAGTTTGAGTTCCTTCCTTCAAACATGTTACGAAAACTATTTTTTTTCCTTTATGATTACATGTGAATTCATAAGTTATAACCACAACCAAGCATAAACCTAAGAGTAAATCAAACTTTCATCCATGTTTACAACTCTCTTTAACAGTCATGCAATTAAAAACCGAATCCTCATCATTGTGTTGGAAGGTACCCTAAGACACAAACAAACACACAAAACAACTTTAAAACGACTATTTTTGGGTTTTTCAGAACATTTTTTCAAATTTTTATGGGATTTTCGAATTTTTATGTCAAAACACACTAAAACACACGAAAACAGCCTAAAAACACCTAAAAACAGCAAGGAACAACATTTGAAATTTTGGGTGATAAAACCCTACGAATTTGCATCAAAACACTTTGGTTACCCCCCCCCACACTTAAATCAAACATTGTCCTCAATGTTTCAAACATAAACTAACACAAATAACAAACAAACACACAAAACAGCAACTAAAAAACCTAACATGGCAGAAACGAAATAATCAACAAGGAGAAGGGTTTAGGAACGCAAATCTGGAATTGGAGTGCTCCCTAGGTCGTCCTTTGTTGAATGCATGGGTTGCCTCTCAAGTAGCGCTTTCTTTAACGTCTTGCAGCCGGACGAAGCTCCATTGAATGTTTATGGAACCCCACGGCATGGAGGGGTTTTCCCACAACCTGTCCTACGAAATACTTCATTCTTTGGGTCTTTGAATGGGATGGGATAATGATCCTTTCTTATTGTCGTGTTTTGCTTCTCTAAATCAACACGAACTCTCCCACCACGTTGACTTCGATTAGGTACCTGCACCATACAAGGTAACAACCTATTAGTTGAAATGGGAATCGAAATTGGAATAGGTGGCTTACCTTTGTACGGCAACGAAGTGGTAGCACTATGGACAGATGCACAAGGGGTGCACTCGGCCAGATTTGGTGATTTCAAGGTTGGGGCCGTGCACTCTTTGTTGTTCACTCCAATTCCTTCCTCGATGGTGGGTTGTGGTACATTCTTCTTGACTAGTGTTGAACATTCCTGCCCTATATGTTCAATTACATTAATAGCACAACAAGAACGAACATCATTAGTATTCTCCACCGATTCAGAAATCTTAAAGTTAATCATATCACCACCAAAGGCCATAGTTACTGCTCCCTTGGCCACGCCAATCTTGGTTTGAGCCGTTTTCATGAATGGTCTACCTGCACCAAAACATCTTCCAACACTCCTTTGGGATATGCATTAGATCGATCGGCTAATTGAATAATAACACCATCATTTTTAAGCTTTCCGAGATTCATAGATGCATAAACAGAATATGGCATGACATTTATAGATGCACCTAAATCTAAAACTATTGATGACAATTGTAGCAAAGATGTAAGTAGGGATCGTTCTAAACCGGGGATTAACTAGGGCTGCTAATCTACTCAAATTAAACTCTAAAACACTAAACTAGACATAAAAACACAAGAATAGACTCTATAGACTCTAAACTGACCTAAGACACTCAAATCTGCAAAACTAAGTGAAATTGACTCAATTCTAAACCTAACAAGTGATTTGGACGAAATTAAAACTTACTTTGACTCAAAAGATTAAAAGAAAACAGATTGTAACTTAACTAACTCAAAAAACACTTAAAAGACTCAAAACAGCACAATACTAACAATTAGACTCAAAACAGATTCTAGAGATGAAATTGGACGAATTTAAGACTAAACTAAGACCCAAACAATGTTTATGGACTAATCCTAACCTATATTGACTCAAAACACTCTAAAGAACCTAATTAGGACAGATTATGACCTAATAACATAAAACAGAAACGGGTGTTTGATTTCTGACGAAATTGAATTAAAACTAAACAAATTGCAAACCAAAGTAAACTAAAACGAAATTGAGATGAATTCAAGGGTGAAAAGCTAGTTAGAGGATCCTTCTCCACACATGAACATATGCAACATAAATCGATTTCCAGTATTGTTTTTTTAAACCATGAACGACAATGCCCCAAATTAATCGTGAATGCACAAATAAACTACCATATTTCCCTAAATTCATTGAATTGGATGAATGCATGCAACAACCCAAATTATTCTTCTCAAGTTCCCTATATGAACAGCATGATAGAGATACCTTCAAAGATCATTAAATTCCATGGAAATCATAAGCATTGACAAGGCAATTATAACTATGAACTGCATGATACTTTTGCCCAGAATCTACTTAACACCATTGTGACTAACAATCTCCACTACTTGTAATTATAAGTTTCTAACGATTAGGTGAAAGTCCCTTATAATTTAGCATCAGATTCAAGCATGCAAACTAAGTAGGCCTCCTTAATCAACACATAAGAATAAGTATCAAGCAAATAGATAAGTAAATCGCATTCATGTTTTACGAAACAATAACTGAAAGGAATCAATTCATATTAACATATGTCCATGGCTTCAAATTCACCACTAACTAATAAGAGTTTAGTTCCACATGTTCATAGCAATTGAAAACCAAATTAAAATAAACATCGAAACTGAAACGAGGGAAGAAAGAACTCTTAAAACTCCCAAGGATGCAGATGGCTTGCGCACAAGGCCCTCCTTCATCAATGGAATGCACGACAAGGCTCTCCTTCTTCTCCAAAAGGTGCGGCAAAGATGTATATGGATGTAGGATGGTGTTTTGTGACGTAGAATGGTGATTAGGGTTGCGGCAAGGTGTTTTTTGAATGGTGTGAAGGGTGGTTCCGAATTTGTGCTTTAAAACATCTATTTATAGGCTAGGGTTTCCACAAAATCTGATGGGAAAGGGTTAGGGTTTTGGAGATAAAAGGCTTGGCCCATTCAAGGGAGAAATGAATTAGGGTTTTATGCAGATTTTTTAGGCTTCTAGAACACTAGGTGTGGCACAACCCTAGGGTGGATGGATTAGGGGTTAAACTTAGTAGAAAATAAAGGATTAGGGCCCTAGGGTGCGGCATGGGCTTAGAACAAAGCTGAAAAAAATATTAGGAAACTTCCAATTCAAGAGTAGAAACTTTCAAGAATGGAAACCTCCAAGAATAGCAACTTCCAACTTTAGAAACTTTGGTTTCCAATTCTGAACTCTTTGTTCATCATGTTTATTTCTTCATTTCTTGCCTCCTTTGATCTTCAATTTCGTCCATGAAGGAAAAATTTTGTCCTAGCTAAGAACAAGTATGAACATTTGAATACATATGCAAGCTATTAACACTTTAAAGTAGGCATGCATTAAAAAACAATTCATAAAACCCATGACTTTCAAAGCCTAGTATATGGTGAACCATTAAACTCATTAACAACATTAAAGAGAAGTAGATTTAGAGTTTCTTTACCCTTGAAGCTCATCCTTGTTTACACAAGGGATTCACCCAAGTGGAGGGCCTTCAAGTCGCCTCCAAGCTCCTTGGATATTGCTTGTGATTTCCTTCTCCTTTTTGTGCTCCTTTGGTCCTTGTTGATGTAAGGAAAGGATCTCCAAAAACACCAAAGATTTGGTGTCTCTAAGTCTCCACACCAAGGGTTAAGTGTGAAGATGAAATGGATGACTTAGAGAAGAAATGATTGCTAGATTAATCTCTCTAAGTGGCCGGCCTCCTTGTGTAAAAAGAGAGAAAGTTTTTCACCTCATTTCACCAAGAAAAACCCTAATGAGAAAATTGCTATAAAGTTGCTTTTATAACATTTTTCTTAGGTGAGTGGCAAACTTGCAATTAAGCAAACTTTCACCATCTCCTCACCATGGCCGGCCTATATGTTGTGATTGGGCTTATTGCCCATTTTGTTTTAGTTGTCATACAACTTAAACATAATGGGCCTTGTGGACCAAAACACTTTTGGGCCCCGAAACCCAAAACCAACTTAAAAGCCCAATACGAACCTTTCGTAAAATTAATCAACTAATTAATTAATCTTGACCATTCTTCAATTAAACAATTTAATTGCATATCCATTTCATTTAATTTCTTCACTATCGCCCTTACTCGGTGTATGATCCATTAGGTTCCAATTAGCGAG
>VIEB01001930.1:0-19831 GCA_006547085.1 Malus baccata | reverse complement strand
CGGCAAGGGCTTAGAACAAAGTTGAAAAAGGATTAGGAAACTTTCAATTCAAGAATAGAAACTTTCAAGAATGGAAACCTCCAAGAATAGCAGCTTCCAACTTTAGAAACTTTGGTTTCCAATTCTGAACTCTTTGTTCTTCATGTTCATTTCTTCATTTCTTGCCTCCTTTGATCTTCAATTTCGTCCATCCATTTGACTCCAAGCATGTGATATCCATTTTATGCTCAAAACTGCTTCAAAAGGCTCCAAATTGCACTTTCTCGCCAACTTTGTCATTTGGACCTACAAACACACGAAAATAGCTTAAAACACTATAATAACCACAAACTAACTATAAAAGTGCAAGAAAACAAGCTAACTAAGTCGCATAAATATGCTCCTATCACCTATTGATGACAATTGTAGCAAAGATGTAAGTAGGGATCGTTCTAAACCGGGGATTAACTAGGGCTGCTAATCTACTCAAATTAAACTCTAAAACACTAAACTAGACTTAAAAACACAAGAATAGACTCTATAGACTCTAAACTGACCTAAGACACTCAAATCTGCAAAACTAAGTGAAATTGACTCAATTCTAACATATAAAAGTTTAATACATTAAGTATTCTAAAAAGCTATTACATCAAATGAGTGGCTTTGTGGGCATACTTCCAACAATCCATCCATTTGACTCCGAAAACACTAAACTAGACTTAAAAACACAAGAATAGACTCTATAGACTCTAAACTGACCTAAGACACTCAAATCTGCAAAACTAAGTGAAATTGACTCAATTCTAAACCTAACAAGTGATTTGGACGAAATTAAAACTTACTTTGACTCAAAATATTAAAAGAAAACAGATTTTAACTTAACTAACTCAGAAAACACTTAAAAGACTCAAAACAGCACAATACTAACAATTAGACTCAAAACAGATTCTAGGGATGAAATTGAACGAATTTAAGACTCAACTAAGACCCAAACGATGGTTATGGACTAATTCTAACCTATATTGACTCAAAACACTCTAAAGAACCTAATTAGGGCAGATTCTGACCTAAACATACAAAGTAGAAAAGGGTGTTTGATTTATGACGAAATTGAATTAAAACTAAACAAATTGCAAATCAAAGTAAACTAAAACGAAATTGAGATGAATTCAAAAGTGAAAAGCTAGTTAGAGGATCTTTCTCCACACATGAACATATGCAACATAAATCAATTTCCAGTATTGTTTCTTCAAACCATAAACGACAATGCCCCAAATTAATCGTGAATGCACAAATTAACTATTAGATTTCCCTAAATTCATTGAATTGGATGAATGCATGCAACAACCCAAATTATTCTTCTCAAGTTCCCTATATGAACAACATGATAGAGATACCTTCAAAGGTCATTAAATTCCATGGAAATCATAAGCATTGACAAGGCAATTATAACTATGAACTGCATGATACTTTTGCCAAGAATCTACTTAACACCATTGTGACTAACAATCTCCACTACTTGTAATTATAAGTTTCTAACGATTAGGTGAAAGTCCCTTATAATTTAGCATCAGATTCAAGCATGCAAACTAAGTAGGCCTCCTTAATCAACACACAAGAATAAGTTATCAATCAAATAGATAAGTAAATCGCATTCATGTTTTACGAAACAATAACTGAAAGGAATCAATTCATATTAACATATGTCCATGGATTTAAATTCACCACTAACTAATAAGAGTTTAGTTCCACATGTTCATAGCAATTGAAAAGCAAATTAAAATAAACATTGAAACTGATTCTAGAAGGGGATAGGTGCGGCAGGTTTAGGGGAATAAGGATAGGGCTTCTAGAAAGCCCAAAACCAAGAGGAAATAAGCCCTAACCCACGGCATGAATAAGAAAATATTCTAGAACCTTTCTTTGTGTTTTCCAACGCTTAGGAACCTTCTAATGTTGCTATAACTCAAGGCCATCTAGGTTTAGGAAAGATCAACCCAAAATAGGAAACTTTTAGGCTTAACTTTCCTACTTCAAGTAGGAAACCTTGTTTGAGTAGGAATCTTCATTCTTCTAGGAATCCATCCTTGACAATGACTCCTCCGATGATTAGGAATCCTTCTTCAATTAGGACTTCTTCGTTGATTAGGAATCCTTCTTCAACTAGGACTCCTCAAATCTACAAATCTTCATTTTCGTCCATTCCCTTGGCTCCAAGTATGTGACTTCCATTCCAAGCTCCATTTTGCTCCAAAAGGCTCCAAATTGCATCATTTTATGTAATATGCCCTTAAAACCTGAAAACACATGAAACTAGCTTAAAAGACTACTTTAAACTAAGAAAACATAACGAAAATGCATAAGAACTAGTTAACTAAGGCGCATAAATATGCTCCTATCACATTCCTTTACTTGATGCTATTAAGCAAGTGCCCAGGTATGCAAAGTTTTTAAAAGAGTTATGCACAACTAGGAAAAGAATTTCAAACAAAGAAGTTGTGAAAGTAAGTGAAAATGTATCCGCGGTTTTGCAACGAAAGTTACCTCCAAAGTGTAAGGATCCAGGGAGCTTTACTATCCCATGCATAATTGGAAACACTAGATTGAACAATGCATGTTAGATTTAGGTGCTTCTACTAATGTTATGCCATATTCCATTTATGCATCAATGAACCTTGGTGAGTTAAAATAAGATGGCGTTATAATTCAATTGGCCGATCGTTCTAACGCTTATCCCAAGGGAGTCCTTGAGGATGTTTTAGTGCAGGTCAATCATCTTACCTTTCCTGCAGATTTTTATGTCTTAGGAATGGAGAATTCGAGCCATGCTCCATCATTGCCAATCTTGCTAGGCCGACCATTCATGAAAACAGCGAGAACAAAGATAAACGTGTTTACGGGAACATTAACCATGGAGTTTGATGGGGACATTATTTGTTTTAATCTTTCTGAAACCATTAAATATCCAATTGAGGACCATTCTTGTTTTGCTATTGACATTGTTGATTCTTTGGCACAGGTACATTTGGATCTAATGAACGACGATGCACTTGAAATAGCCTTAGTGCATGGCATAGGAGCAAGAAATGAGGGTGGGGAAATCCTTGCAACCCACGGCATGGAATCTGACCATATTGCCGTGCCCCCTTGTGGTGAAATTGTTGAAATGGTCGCGGCCCTCGAGTCATTGCCCTCACAATCTGGTAAGTCTCCACTCTCAATATTAGATTCGGTTTTGGCTAACAAGTTACTTCCATCAATTGTGCAGCCACCTACACTTGAGTTAAAGCCATTACCTAGTCACTTGAAGTATGTTTTCTTGGGAGAAGCTCAGACCCTACGCGTCATCATATCTACCTCACTGCCGGTCCAAGAAGAAGACAAGTTGATAAGGGTGTTAAAGGAGCACAAATCTGCCATTGGATGGACCTTGGCAGATATCAAAGGCATTAGTCCCACCACGTGCATGCATCGCATCCTTTTGGAGGAGGGAGCCAAGCCATCTCGGGAGGCTCAACGTCGCCTTAATCCACCCATGTTGGAAGTAGTAAAAAAGGAGGTTATAAAATTGCTTGATTGTGATGTTATATATCCTATTTGTGATAGTCGTTGGGTGTCACCCATGCAGGTTGTTCCAAAGAAGTCTGGAGTCACGGTGGTGAAGAATGAAGAACAAGAGCTTGTACCCACTCGTGTTGTGACCGGTTGGCGTGTTTGTATTGATTACAGGAAGTTAAATGCCATGACAATGAAGGATCACTTTCCATTGCCATTCCTGGACCAAATGTTAGAAAAGTTAGCCGGTTATAAATTTTATTGCTTTCTTGATGGATATTCCGGATATAACCAAATTGTGATAGCTCCGAAGGACCAAGAAAAGACAACCTTCACGTGCCCCTATGGCTGATGTGAAAATTATGTTAACACACAAATTAAACCCTATTTGTGACAATTGTAGTAACGATGTAAGTAGGGATCGTTCTAACCGGGGATTAACTAGGGGTACTAATCACTTGAAAATTGAATTAGAAACGTAAAAACAAAGTTTAAAACACTAGATTAGACTCAAAGAATGCAAAACTAACGTTTAAAATACAAACACAAACCAAAAACTCAAAACAGCAACCAAAAGACTCAAAACTGCCTTAAAAACACTTTCTGGGCAGTTTTGAACACAAACCACCAAATTGGACGAATTTGGGTTTTGACTTGTACCAAAACACTTAAAAACATAAACCAACACACTTTCTAACTAATCTAGGACTTCAAAATAAATGGGGATTTGATTTGGACGAAAATAAACTAAATGGACAAATTGTAAGACAAAGTTATGATGAATTAATGGATGATGGAATAGCTAAGGGGTTCTTCTCCACACATGAAATATATGCAACCTAAATCGATTTCTAGTTATCAATTTAACAAGTTATGAACCTCGACACTCCAAGTTAATTAGGTCCGCTTGAATTAACCTTCAGATTTCCCTAGAATCATTGAATTGGATGAATATGCATCGCAAACAAATTATTCCTAACAAGTTCTCTATATGAACAACATGATAAAGACACAAGTTAGAATCATTACGTTCTTTGGAAATCATAAGCATCGACAAGGCATTCGTAACTATGAAAAGCATGATACTCTTGCTAGGAATCTACTTAATACGATCGTGACTAGCGACCTTCACTACTTGCGAATATAAATTCATAACGATTAGGTGAAACAAACTTATATCCTAGCACCAAATTCAAGCATGCAAATTAAGCGTGCACTCTCAACCAACATACAAGAATAAGTTCTAAATCAAACGGTTAAGCAAATTGTATTCACGACTTATGCAACGATAACTGAAAGTATCAACTTATTTCACATATATAATCATGGTTTTGAATCCCCCCCTAGCCAATGGGGGTTTAGTTCCTCATACTCGCAAAGCAAAGATACATAAATTTAGAAATTAAAATCCAAAGAAAGAAAACACCTAGAACGCTCCAACTTGGCAGCAAGCTCATCAACGATTTCTCCTTCCTCCTTGCTGCGGCAGAGAACTTTAGAACAGGTTTTGGGTGGAATTTATGGTGTAGAATGGATGGGGAATGGTATGGAAAGGTTTAGGGTTGATGGATGGTGCGGCTAGGGTTGTTTTTGGGCATAAATTATGGACTATGGTGATGAAAAGGTGCGGCAAAGAGCAAGGAACAAATTCTGGCGTGAATGATGTGAATGGGAGATGATAGTTCGGCCAAAAGGGTTTAATGAGTATATATAGGCACTTCAAAACCCTAGCAATCAGATTAGGGTTTCTAGAAACCCAAATCACCAGAAAATAGGTTAAAACAATCAGATTTTTAGTGGGAATAAGGCCTAAGGTGCGGCTAGGGTTAGGGTTAGAGATGGGCCTTCTAGAATGCCTTGCAAGGCAAGGAAATCAGATATTCTAGAGGCCTAGGTGCGGCAAAGGGTGAAGATTGATGCGAAATAGATAAGCACACAAATTAAACCTTCTTTTTGTCAAATTGTAGTAAAGATGTAAGTAGGGATCGTTCTAAACCGGGGATTAGGAGGGATTGCTAAACACTTGGAAACTGACTTAAAAACTCAAAAACAAAGTTTAAAACACTAAACTAAACTCAAAGAATGCAAAACTAAAGGTTAAAACACTTAAACAAACATAAAACCCAAAACAGCAACTAGAAGACTCAAAACTGCCTAAAAACCACTTTCTGGGCAGTTTTGAGCACCTACACTAATTTGGACGCAATTGGTTGAAAACTTGAATCAAAACACTTAGAAACACAAATCAAAACACTTTCTAACTAATCTAAGAGTTCAAAATAAAGGGGGATTTGTTTTGGACGAAAATTGAAAACAAAACAGAAACTTTAAACTAAACAGATTGTAGAACGTTTTTGGATGAAAAGGATGGATAAAAGGCTAGTTAGGAGGTTCTTCTCCACACATGTCACACTTGCAAACAAAACGATTTTCAGTTGTTCTTCCAATAAATTATAAATACTCAACCCCCCAAATTAACCGTGAATTGCACTAATTAACCCTCAGTTTTTCCACAAGTTATTAAGTTGGATGATTGCATACGACAACCCAAAACATTCCCTACAAGTTCCCTACATGAATTGCATAATAGAGATACAAGCAAGAATCATTAAGTTCTATGAAAAACATAAGCATTGACGAAGCATTCGTTACTATGAATTGCATGAAACTTATGCTAAGAATTCATTCAACGCGATCGTGTTCAAGCGACCTTCACTACTTGTGATTATAAGATTGTAACTATTAGGTGAAATTCCATCATAATCTAGCATCATATTCATGCATGAAAACTAAGCGTGCACTCTCAATCAACATACACAAATAAGTTATCAATCAAATAGATGAACGAATTGAATCCACAACTTATGAAATAACAACTGAATGTAATCAAATCATATTGCAAGCATATACATGGTTTGAATCCCCCCCTAACCTAGGGGGGTTTAGTTCCTCATACTCACAACACAAAGAATATCAAAATTAAACATGGAATTCAAAGGAAAGACAACACCTAAAACGTTCCAGCAATCCTCAATTGAATGGCATGAACGTCCCAAGCTCCTCTCCTCCTCTTGGCTGCGGCACAAAGACTAGAGACAGGTTCTAGGGGTTATTTGGATGGATGAGTAGGTAAGGAATGATATGGTAGTGTTTAGGGGACATGGGGGTTGCGGCAAAGTGTGAAAATATGGCAGATTGGTGAAGGAAGGCTGCGGCAAGGGGGCTGAATGTGTTTGGACGAATTTCTGAATTGTGGAGGGGGTGATGATGGCCAAAGGATGTATAACCACATATATATCGGCAGCCAAACCCTAAAGAAATCAGGTTAGACAAATAGGCTAGGGTTTGGGTGCGGCAAGGGGTTGGAAATCCACCAGAAAATAGGGTTTCTAGAACATTAGGTGCGGCATGGGCTTAGGGTAGATGGATTAGGGTTTAACTTGGCAGAAATTAAATGATTAGGCCCTAGGGTGTGGCTGATTAAGTGGGCTAGGATTAGGGTTTAGGTGCGGCATAGGCTTAGGGTCCACAAGGAGTTTAGGGTTTATGTCCTCTAAAAGCCCAAAGCCAAGAATAGAAACTCACGAAAATGGAAACCTCCAAGAATAGAAACTTCCAACTTGAGAAACTTTGGTTGCCAATTCCGACTTCTTTGTTCTTCACTTCCATTTCTTCATGTCTTAAGCTCCTTTGACCTTCAAGCTCGTCCATTCCTCATGCTCCATTAGCCTACACAACATTCCCGCTCAATTTTGCTCTAAAATGCTCCATTTCGCACCATTTCATGTAATATGTCCTTTAAACCTGAAAACACATGAAAGTAGCTTAAAAGACTACTTTAACGAAGAAAACATAACGAAAATGCATAAGAACTAGCTAACTAAGGCGCATAAATATGCTCCTATCAAAGATCCACAAGGAATTAGGGTTTAGGTCATCTAAAAGCCCAAAGCCAAGAGTAGAAACTCTCGAAAATGGAAACGTCCAAGAATAGAAACTTCCAACTTTAGAAACTTTGGTTTCCAAATCTTAATTCTTTGTTCTTCACTTTCATTTCTTCATTTCTTAAGCTCCTTTGACCTTCAAACTCGTCCATTTCTTGTGCTCCATTAGCATACACAACATTCCAGCTCAATTTTACTCTAAAATGCTCCATTTCGCACTTCTTTGCATACTTTGTCTCTAAAACCTGAAATGGCACGAAAATGACTTTAAACACTGAAATAACTAAAGAAAAAACAACATAAATGCACAAGAACAAGCCCACTAAGTCGCATAAATATGCTCCTATCAAATTCCCCCATACTTAGCTGTTGCTAGTCCTCGAGCAAAACAAAGAAACAAAGGAAAAACGAACCGGAACAAAGCAATGAAAACATAACCTCAACCTTCCAACGTTTGTCTCAGGGATTTCCAATGCACATAACATGTTAAAAATCATCACTCCCACAGATTTTAGTCATCTTCACACTTAAGCACATACTTAATCATAGTCACCACTTACTAGTTCACATTTAACCATTTAAAACATGATTTTGAATGTAGTAACATGCCTTAGAGAAATTGCTCAATCACATTTAACCATTTAACCATTTACTAGTTCCATACCTTTGAAAATTTTGTCCCGATCAGATTGTATGCCGTTGTGTGAATGAATCTGAGTTTCAATCTATTTTAACATTATGTCATTCATATGCATGTGGGGGACATTTTGGCACCCAACGCATTGCCCTTAAAGTCTTAGAATGTGGGTTTTATTGGCCAACCATTTTTAGGGATGCTAGGACATTTTGCCTTACATGTGATTGTTGTCAACGAATGGGTAATATAAGTGTTAAGGATCAAATGCCACAAAACCCTATACTTTCTGTTGAAATATTTGATGTGTGGGGAATTGATTTTATGGGTCCTTTTCCTTCATCACATGGTTGTCTCTATATCTTGTTGGCGGCGGATTATGTTTCCAAATGGGTGGAAGCAAAAGCCACCCGGACTAACGATTCCAAAGTGGTTGCAGATTTTGTGAAGTCTAACATTTTTGCTAGGTTTGGAATGCCTCGAGTCCTTATAAGTGATGGAGGTTCACATATTTGTAATCGCACAATCGAGGCACTGCTCAAGAAGTACAACGTTACACATAGGGTTTCAACACTCTATCATCCTCAAACAAGCGGGCAACAAGAAAAGATTGGAGCTTGTGGTTAGAAGATGCATTGTTGGCTTATAGGACCGCCTACAAAACACCCATAGGAATGTCCCCCTTTCGGCTTGTGTATGGCAAACCATGTCACTTACCCGTGGAGTTGGAGCACAAGGCTCATTGGGCCGTGAGGAAGTTCAACATGGAGGTAGATGAGGCGGGAATTCATCGTAAGCTTCAATTGAATGAACTTGAGGAAATACGGAATGAAGCTTACGAGAATGCTCGACTTTACAAGGAAAAGACGAAGGCCTTTCATGACAAGATGATTCGCACCAAGTCCTTCTCTGTTGGACAAAAAGTGTTGTTGTTTAATTCTCGTCTTCGTCTATTTCCGGGTAAGTTACGTTCACGTTGGATTGGACCCCTTGTTATTACTAATGTTTTTCCTCATGGTGCAGTGCAAGTTCGTAGTTTCAAAACAGGTCAAGAGTTCAAGATGAATGGGCATCGCTTGAAGCCTTACTACGAGAGCTTTGAAGAACATGATGTGGAGGACACAACCCACTATGCCGTGGGTTCCCATGACGGTTGATCAATGTGGCATCGTCCGGCTGCAAGACGTAAAAGGAAGCGCTACTTGGGAGGCAACCCATGCAATCAACAAAGGGAAGAACTTGGGAATCGCTCCAAACTCAGATTTGAGTCCCTAAACCTTTTCCTTTGTTGCTTACTTTATGTTATGTGCGATGTGTTCATTTGTGTTTTCCTTTGCTGTTAGTTTAGTCTAAAACATTGAGGACAATGTTTAGTTTAAGTGTGGGGGGGGGGGTAACATTCTGTTTTGAGATATTTTTGCATGAAATTCGTAGGGTATTACCACCTAACATGTCTAAACTTGTTTCCCACTGTTTTTAAGTGTTTTTAACATGTTTTGAAGTCTTTTTATGTGTTCCTTTGAAAAAATCCAAAAAACAGTTTGAAACAACTAAAAAAAGTCAGTTTTGCGTTTGTTTTTGTGTTATTGTGTCTTAGGATACCTTCCAACACAATGATGAGGATTTGATTTTTATGTGCATGGCTATGAAAGAGAGTTATAAACATGGATGGAGGTTTGATATATTCTTGGTTTATACTTGGTTATAGTTGTTGTTTATGAATTCATGTTTAATCCCAAAGAAAAAAAAACGTTTTTGTAATATGCTTGAAGGAAGGAACTTAGAATAACATTACAACCCTGAGAGAATTGAGCTTTAAACATTCTTTGGAGAGTATTAATCTGTGATTCTTGTTTTCAAACTCGTTGCATGATCTCATTATTCTTGCTTGGTTGCTAATTAGAAGGCGTTTCATCACTTAGTTCCAAATGCTAGAACTTGCATCCATTCCATTCAAAGCATGATATTGATTGCATAATATATATGAAGATGAAGTGTGTAGTGAAGCCATCAACCAAACAGCCAACCCATGCACTATATATTGTAGGTCATAACCCCCATTGAGCCATTGTTAACCTTTGTTCTTTGTTTACCCATATCATCCCCACCTAGCCTAGATTAGGACCACCCATACCCTTGTTCTTGAAGCATAGTAAGCATGACTTAGAGGGAATCCTTTCGATTATGCAAAACAACAAGTGTGGGGGAATTTGTGTGTGTGTTGATATTGATAGGAGCATATTTATGCGCCTTAGTTAGTTACTTCTTATGCATTTATGTTGTGTTTTCTTAGTTAAGTTAGTCTTTTAAGCTATTTTCATGTGTTTTCAGGTTTTAGAGACAAAGTGAGCAAAAGGATGCAAGTTGGAGCATTTTGGAGCGAAATTGGGCTAAAATGGAATTCATGCACATGAAGCACAAGGGATGGACGAATTTGAGAGATTGATGAAGCTAGGAAGGCGTTTCAAAGTTGAAGAATTGAAGATACAAAGTTTCCAAGTTGAAGTAGGAAAGGGCTAAAATGAAGGATTCCTAAATGAAGAAGGATTCCTAATCAATGTAGGAGTCCTAAATGAAGATGGATTCCTAGACAAATGAAGTTTCCTACTCAAGTAAGGTTTCCTACATGAAGAAGAAGAATTAAAGTCAAAGAATCAGCTCAAGATAAGGAATCTTATCCAAAACTTCATCCATAACCTTATCTTAGCTTATCTTATCCAAACAAACCTTATCCTATCCTATCTTATCCTAATCTTAAACTATCCACATTCCAGCCATTTAGGAGGGTTTCTAATTAGATTAGGATGCTTAAAATGGGATTTCTAGAAGCCTTATTCCTTGCTAGATAAGTGCCGCACCCTATACCTTATTTCCCTTGGAATTTCAGATTTCTAGAAGCCTTATCATCTCCTATCTTTGTGCCGCACATTATCTCCCATTCCCTTTGGGTTTTTGACGTGTTTTCCTTGTAGGATTGTATGTTATTATTCTATGCAGTTTGGGTGTTTAAAACCTTGTCCTTGGCTATCTTGGAGTGGGGATTTTCAGCCTATAAATACAAGGCCTTGCCGCACATATCACTTACCACCCTCTACCAGATTTTCACTACATCATTCATCCATCACACCCTCATTGTGCCGTGACTTGCAAAGGAGAACAAGGAAGACAACTTGGAGCCGTGCATGCCATTCGAGACGTTGGATTGTCGGAGCGTTTCTAGGTGTTTTCTATCTTTATGTCAATGTTTATATTTATTTATCTTTGTTTATTTGCGAACATGAGGAACTAATTTCTTTATAGTTAGAGGGGAATTCAAAGCCATGATCATATGTTTTATATGACTTGATTTCTTCCAATTATGATTTCATGAATCGTGAATGTGGTTTACTTATCTATTTGATTGATAACATGTTTATGTATGTTGATTGAGGGTCGACACTTAGTTTGCATGCATGAATTTGATGCTAGAGTATAAGGGAATTTCACCTAATCGTTATTAACTTATATTCATAAGTAGTAAAAGTCGCTAGTCACGATTGTGTTAAGTAAATCCTAGGCAAGAGTAACATGCGTATCCCATAGTTATGAATGCCTCGTCAATGCTTATGATTTCCATTGAACTTAATGATCTTTGATATGTGTCTCTATCATGCGTATTCCATAGTTAGGGTCCTTGATAAGAATAATTTGGTTGTAATGCGTATCCCTAATGCGAAATAGATAAGCACACAAATTAAACCTTTTTTTTGTCAAATGTAGTAAAGTATGTAAGTAGGGATCGTTCTAGACCGGGGATTAGGAGGGATTGCTAAACACTTGGAATCATTGCCACAACATCATGGTAAGCCGTCTAACCCAATTCCAATTCCCGTTTCCACTAACACGTTGTTACCTTCTGTAATTCAGGCCCCCGTTCTTGAGCTTAAACCATTGCCGGATCATTTAAAGTATGTATTCTTGGGAGATGAAGAGACGTTGCTCGTCATTGTCTCTTCATTACTCACGGCCTTAGAGGAAGAAAAGTTGGTTCGAGTGTTGAAAGAGCACAAAACAGCCATTGGATGGACATTGGCCGATATTAAGAGAATTAGCCCTACCCGAAGAAGTCGGGAGTCACTGTGGTGAAGAATGCCGAGGATGAGCTTGTGCCAACCCGTATCCAAACAGGTTGGAGAGTGTGCATTGATTATAGGAAGCTCAACAACACCACAAGGAAGGACCACTTTCCATTGCCATTCATTGACCAAATGCTTGAAAGGTTAGCCGGTCATTCTTTTTATTGTTTTCTTGACGGTTATTCGGGATATAATCAAATTGTCATAGCTCCGGACGACCAAGAAAAGACCACCTTCACGTGCCCATTTGGTACGTTTGCTTACCGTCGCATGCCATTCGGTTTATGCAATGCACCGGCCACGTTCCAACGATGTATGGTAAGTATCTTTTCCGATTTTATTGAGAAGATTATCGAAGTATTCATGATGATTTTAGTGTCTTTGGCGATTCGTTTGATGGTTGCTTGGAAAATCTCACATTAATCTTAAAACGATGCGTTGAAACTAACCTTGTTTTAAATTGGGAAAAGTGTCACTTTATGGTAAAACAAGGTATAGTTTTAGGGCATATCGTTTCTGAAAGGGGAATTGAAGTTGATAAATCGAAAATAGATCTTGTACGCTACTTACCCTCTCCAACTTCGGTTAGAGAGGTTCGCTCTTTTCTTGGCCACGCAGGATTTTATAGGCGATTCATCAAGGATTTTTCAAGGATTTCCACACCCCTATGCCGACTTCTCCAAAAGGATGTGACCTTCGACTTCAACGAGGAATGTGAAAAGGCATTTAAGCACCTCAAAGAGATGCTAACTTCGGCCCCCATCATTCGGCCCCCAGATTGGAGCATTCCCTTCGAGCTTATGTGCGATGCATCCGATTATGCTCTAGGCGCTGTTTTGGGACAAAGGAAGGACAAACAGCCACACGTCATATATTATGCCTCTCGGACCTTGAACGATGCTCAATTGAACTATTCCACAATGAAAAAAGAACTTCCTGCTGTTGTTTTTGCTTTAGATAAGTTTCGTTCTTATTTACTTGTACTAAAGTAATAATTTACATTGATCATGCAGCGTTGAAGTACTTGCTCATGAAGAAGGAGGCTAAACCAAGGCTTATTCGATGGATGCTTCTCCTCCAAGAGTTTGATCTCGAAATCCGAAAGAAGAAAGGAAGTGAGAACGTTGTGGCTGATCACCTGAGCCGTTTGGTGCATGAAGAAGAGGTTGTGCCGATCCCAGAGACATTCCTGGATCAACAATTGATGTCCATTGAGGTTAGTATGCCATGGTATGCAGATTTAGTTAATTATTTAGCATCTAAGGTCATTCCAAGTGAGTTCAATAAAAACCAACGTGATAAACTTAAGCATGATGCACAAAATTATGTGTGGGATGATCCTTACTTATGGAAATATGGCTCTGATCAAATCATTCGTAGGTGTGTGCATGATTCTGAAATTCATTCTATTTTAAACTTTTGTCACACTTATGCATGTGGAGGTCACTTTGGCACTTAGAGGACTGCACGTAAAGTACTTGAATGTGGTTTTTATTGGCCTACTATTTTTAAGGATGCTAGAACTTTTTGCATAGCATGTGATCGTTGTCAACGAACTGGAAATATAGGACCAAAGGACCAAATGCCACAAAACCCCATATTTAACGCTGAAATTTTTTATGTTTGGGGCATAGATTTCATGGGTCCCTTCCCTTCATCTCATGGTTTTGTTTATATTCTACTTGCGGTTGATTATGTTTCGAAATGGGTGGAAGCAAGAGCCACCCGTACTAATGATTTTAAAGTGGTTGCAGATTTTGTTAAGACTAACATTTTTGCAAGGTTCAGAATGCCGCGGGTACTTATAAGTGATGGGGGCTCCCATTTCTGCAATCGCACCATTGAAGCACTACTCAAGAAATATGGTGTCACGCATAAGGTGGCAACACCTTATCATCCTCAAACAAGTGGACAAGCGGAGGTGTCAAATAGAGAAATCAAGCAGATTTTGGAGAAGACCGTAGGGCCAAACCGGAAAGATTCGAGCTTGCGCTTAAATGATGCATTATGGGCGTATCGAACGGCCTACCAAACACCAATTGGAATGTCCCCATTTCGGCTAGTTTATGGGAAACCATGCCATCTTCCGGTTGAATTCGAGCATAAAGCACATTGGGCCATCAAAACCTTTAATATGGACATTGATGCCGCAGGTCCTCATAGGAAACTTCAATTGAATGAGCTTGAGGAAGTTAGGAATGAAGCTTACGAGAACTCTCGTATTTACAAGGAAAAAACGAAGGCATTCCATGACAGGATGATTCAGAGCAAGACGTTCTCCATCGGGCAGAAAGTGCTACTTTTCAATTCTCGCCTTCGGTTGTTTCCAGGTAAGTTGCGTTCTAGGTGGATTGGACCTTTTATTGTTACTAATGTTTTTCCGCATGGTGCAGTTCAAATTCAAAGTCTGAGGACGCAACAAGAGTTCAAAGTCAATGGACATCGTTTGAAGCCATATTTCACACCTTTTGAGGAGGAAACCGTGGAGGAAGTCAATCTCCAACCCGTGGGCCCTATTCAAGCTTGATTGGAGGCATCGTCCGGCTGGAAGACGTTAAAGCAAGCGCTTCTTGGGAGGCAACCCATGCAAATAAAGAAGACCTAGGAAGCTCCGGCATCATAATCAGATTTGCGTTTCTAAACCCTACTCTTTATTGCTTTCACTTTGCTCTATTTGTTATGTTTGCTAGTTGTGTTCTTTGCTTGTTTTTGTGTGCGTCTATGTTTGAAACATTGAGGACAATGTTTGGTTTAAGTGTGGGGGGGTAAACAAAGTGTTTTTGTGTCAAATTCGGAGGATTTTACCACCTACCATTTCAAAGGTTGTTTTTCATTGTTTTTAAGTGTTTTTAGCATGTTTTGATGTGTTTTTATGTGGCTTTACCAGAAAATCCGAAAATTCAAGAAAAAATTTGAAAAAAGTTTTGAAAAAAACCCAAAAAGAGTCGTTTTAAAGTTGTTGTTGTTTGTTTGTGTCTTAGAGTACCTTCCAACACAATGATGAGGATTTGGTTTTTAATTGCATGACAGTTAAAGAAAGTTACAAACATAGATGGATGTTTGATATGCTCTTTTGTTTATGCTTGGTCATCATTGTCGTTTACAAATTCACATGTAATCACAAAGAAAAAAAAATTAGTTTTTGTAACATGCTTGAAGGAAGTAACTCAAACTAACGCTACAACCCTGTGAGACTTGAGCCTAAACGATTCTTTGGAGAGTTAATAATCAGTGAATTTGTTGTTTTCTAAAGTCGTTGCATGATCTCATCATTCTTTGCTTGGTTGCTACTTAGAAGGCGTTTCATCATTTTAGATCCAAATATTAGAACTCATACCCATTTCATTCAAAGCTTAAAATTGAGTGCATAACATATAACAAGATGAAGTTGTTTAGAAGTTATCACCAGAGCCAAAAAGCCTTCAACCCATGCATTTGTTTTTATAGGATTAACCCTTTTGAGCCTTATTTAGCCTAATTTCTTGTTAGCCGCATTATCCTTACCTAGCCTAGAGTATGACTATCCGTACCCTTGTTCTTAAAGGATAATAAAGCATGACTTAGAGGGAATTCCTTTTGATTAATGTTGTGCAGAAAACTAAGTGTGGGGGAAGGGAAAGTTGTGTGCCAAAAGAAGTAAGGAGGGCACAGGGTAGACAAAAGAAAAACAAAAGAAAAAAAAAATTCTTAGAAAAAGAAAGAAAAAAGAGAAAAGTGTGAAAAGTATGAAAAGGAGTTGAAAGAGCATAAAATGAGCTCTAAGTTGTTGGTTGTTGAAGTAAGGGTCCAAAAAAAAAAGTTGAATTAGACCCTAAGTGTTGCATGAGTCTTCCCCTTGGGTTTAAACATTGATTTTTGCATGTAAAAGTGAATTCTAAGTGTCAATTTCATAACTTGCTTATTATTCTTTAAGAATGTTTGTTTATCCTTACCTTTCTTTGTTAGCCAATACCTTAGCCCCGTCACAACCCTTTGCTTCTATCTTGATTGTTATGTGTTTCAATATGTGGAGTTTGGAATTGGTATGAGCATATGATATCCCTGGTTCTCGCGTCTAAGTAGTAGCATTCCATTCATGAGATCATATACATACATTCATAATTCCAGAAAATGCTTTGATTGTCATAACATATGTGAGCATTAGTTTTCATATTTACATCAATCTTCTCACATATAACTAGTCTAGGGTGTGTAGTCAGAAAATCTAAGTGAAAAATGAGTGCATATCTAGTGAGGAATTCTCTAAGGCATGTTACTACATTCAAAACATTATTTTAATTGATTAACTGTGAGCTAATAAGTGAAGACTATGATTAAGTATGTGCTCGAGAGTAGGGATAGCTAAAATCTATGTGAGTAGTAATCTTTGGCGTGTCATGTTGCATTGGAAATCCCTGAGGCGATTGTTGGAAGGTTTAGGTTATGTTTTATTTCATTGTTTTGCTCGAGGACTAGCAAAAGCTAAGTGTGGGGGAATTTGATAGGAGCATATTTATGCGCCTTAGTTAGTTAGTTCTTATGCATTTATGTTGTGTTTTCTTGGTTAAAGTAGACTTTTAAGCTATTTTCATGTGTTTTCAGGTTTTAGAGACAAAGTGAGCAAAAGGATGCAATTTGGAGCATTTTGGAGCAAAATTGGGCTAAAATGGAGTTCATGCACATGAAGCACAAGGGATGGACGAATTTGAGGAATTGATGAAGCTAGGAAGGCGTTTCAAAGTTGAAGAATTGAAGATACAAAGTTTCCCAGTTGAAGTAGGAAAGGGCTTACATGAAGGATTCCTAAATGAAGATGGATTCCTAATCAATGTAGGACAAAACAGCAACTAGAAGACTCAAAACTGCCTAAAAACCACTTTCTGGGCAGTTTTGAGCACTTAAAACCCTAATGAAATCAGATTGAAACAATGGGCTAGGGTTAAGGTTTGTAAAATAGGGCTTCTAGGATGGAAAGGTGCGGCATGGGCTTAGGGTAAATAATCAGATTTTTGCATGTGAACAAGGCCTAGGTGCGGCTGATTAAGTGGCTAGGGTTAGGGTTTAGGTGCGGCATAGGTCCAAGAGGTAAGGATGGGTCATCCAAAAGCCCAAAGTCGAGAATAGAAACTCACGAAATTGGAAACCTCCAAGAATAGAAACTTCCACTTTTAGAAACTTTGGTTGCCAATTCCGATTTAGGAAAGATCAACCCAAAATGGAAACTTTTAGGCTTAGCTTTCCTACTTCAAGTAGGAAACCTCAAATCTTCAACACTTCAATTCCATCCCAACCTTGTGTTCCAAGCATGTCCTTTTCAATCCAAGCTCACATTTTGCTCCAAAAGCTCCAAATTGCATCATTTCATGTAATATGTCCTTTAAACCTGAAAACACATGAAAGTAGCTTAAAAGACTACTTTAACGAAGAAAACATAACAAAGATGCATAAGAACTAGCTAACTAAGGCGCATAAATATGCTCCTATCAAATTCCCCCACACTTAGCTTTTGCTAGTCCTCGAGCAAAACAAACAAAAGAAAGGAAACAAAACGAAACCAACTAACCAAAACAAAACCTAAACCTTCCAACGTTTGCCTCAGGGATTTCCAATGCACATGACATGTTAAAGATTGTTATCCCCACAGATTTGAGCCACCACTTACTAATTCACAAGTAATCAATTAAAACAATGCTTTGAGTGTAGTAACATGCCTTAGAGAATTTCCTCAATTCCTTACAACATATACACTCTATTTTCACTCAGATTTTCTAACTCCACACCCTACACTAGTCATATGTGAGAAGATTGATGTAGATATGAAAACGAATGCTCACATATATGTATCACAAAGAACGCAATTTCTAGAGTTAAGAAGCATGTTTAGATATGATCTCATGAATGGAATGCTACTACTTAGATGCGAGAACCAGTGACACCATATGCTCATACCAAATTCAAACTCCACAAATTGAAACATATAACATTCAAGATAGAAGTTAAGGGTTGTAATGGGGCTTGGGGTGTTGGTTAACAAGAAAAGGATAGGGAAAACAAACGTTCTTCGAGCAATAGTAAGCAAAGCAATGAAATTGAGACTTAGAATTCACTTAGATTGCAGCAATTAACTTTAAAACACAAAGGGCAGACTTAAACAACTCCTTAGGGCCGAATTCATTGTTCTTGACCCTTACTTCAACAAACAATACTTTGGAACTCTTTTTTTCAAACTTTTCATACTTTTTTTCTTCATATTTTTTTTCTTTTTCTTTTCTCTTTTTTTTTCTTTTCTTTTCTTTGCCGTGCCTATGGCACACAATTCCTCATGAAAAATACTTCCCCCATCCTTGTTTTCTGCTAACTTAGATCAAAAGGAATTCAATTTGAATCATGCTTTACTATGCTTTAAGAACAAGGGTTTGGATGGTCCTAAACTAGGCTAGGTGAGGAAAACATGGGTTAACAAATAACGAAGGCTAACAAGGCTCAATGGGGTTAAAACCTACAAATCACAATGACATAGGGCACACGGCTTTTTGGCTAAGGTGGTGGTCACTACACAACTTCATCTTGAATATGTGTTATGCAAATCAATAACATGCTTTGAATGAAATGGGCATGAGTTCTAGCATTTGGAACTAAATGATGTAACGCCTTCTAAATAGCAACCAAGCAAAGAATAATGAGATCATGCAACGACTTTAGAAAACAAAGAATGCACAGATTTTAACTCTCCAAATAAACGTTTAGGCTCAAGTCTCCCAAGGTTGTAGCGTTAGTTTGAGTTCCTTCCTTCAAGCATGTTACAAAAACTGATTTTTTCTTTATGATTGCATGTGAATTCATAAGTTATAACCACAACTAAGCATAAACAAAGAGTAAAACAAACTTTCATCCATGTTAATCACTCTCTTTACCAGCCATGTAATTACAAACCGAATCCTCATCATTGTGTTGGAAAGTACCCTAAGACACAAACAAACACACAAAAACAACTCTTTTTGGGTTTTTAAAAACAATTTTTTCAAATTTTTATGTGATTTTCGGATTTTTGCATCAAAACACACTAAAACACACCAAAACTGCTCAAAAACATTTAAAAACAGCAAGGAACAAGTCCCCAAGTTAAGGGTGATAAAATCCCACGAATTTGCATCTAAAACACTTAGTTACCCCCCCACACTTAAATCAAACATTGTCCTCAATGTTTCAAGCATAAAATCACACTAAACAAAAAGAAACACACAAACAGCAACTAAAACAACTAAATAGGCAGATTAGAAATAAACAACAAAGTGAAGAGTTTAGGAACGCAAATCTGGAATTGGAGTGATTCCTTGGGCTTCCTTTGTTGAATTGCATGGGTTGCCTCCCAAGTAGCGCTTTCTTTTACGTCTTGTAGCCGGACGAAGAGCCCATTCATTCTCCATTTGTGCCCACGGCACCCAAAGAAATATCCTCCACGGTTTGTTCAACAAAGTTCTCATAATATGGCTTCAAACGGTGTCCGTTCACATGGAATTCATGACCTGTTTTGAGACTTTGAATATGGATGGCACCATAAGAAGATATGTTAGTAATAACAAACGGTCCAATCCACTTAGAACGTAACTTACCGGGAAACAAAC
>VIEB01001929.1:0-20362 GCA_006547085.1 Malus baccata | reverse complement strand
TTCATTCTGAGTTGTTGAACGATTTTAGGTGTTTTCTATCTTATATTTCAATGTCTAATTCATGTAATCTTTGTTTTGCTTTAATTATGATTGGCTAATTTCGTTTTGGCTAAGGGTGGATTCAAAACCATGATTATATATGTGAAATAAGTTGATTACTTTCAGTTATCGTTGTATAAGTCGTGAATACAATTTGCTTAACCGTTTGATTTAGAACTTATTCTTGTATGTTGGTTGAGAGTGCACGCTTAATTTGCATGCTTGAATTTGATGCTAGGATATAAGTTTGTTTCACCTAATCGTTATGAATTTATATTCGTAAGTAGTGAAGGTCGCTAGTCACGATCGTGTTAAGTAGATTCCTGGCAAGAGTATCATGCTTTTCATAGTTATGAATGCCTTGTCGATGCTTATGATTTCCAAAGAACGTAATGATTCTAACTTGTGTCTTTATCATGCTGTTCATATAAAGAACTTGTTGGGAATAATTTGTTTGCGATGCATATTCATCCAATTCAATGATTCTAGGGAAATCTGAAGGTTAATTTAAGCGGACCTAATTAACTTGGAGTGTCGAGATTCATAACTTATTAAATTGATAACTGAAAATTGATTTAGGTTGCATATATTTCATGTGTAGAGAAGAACCCCTTAGCCATTCCATCATCCATTGATTATTCATAACTTTGTATTACAATCTGTTTCTATTACAATCTGTTTTCCTTGCAATCTGTCCATTTAGTTCATTTTCGTCCAAATCAATTCCCCATTTATTTTGAAGTCCTAGATTAGTTAGAAAGTGTGTTGGTTTATGTTTTTAAGTGTTTTGGAACAAGTTAAAACCTAAATTCGTCCAAATTGGTGCTTTGTGTTCAAAACTGCCCAGAAAGTGTTTTTAAGGCAGTTTTGAGTCTTTTAGTTGCTGTTTTGAGTTATTGGTTTGTTTTAGTACTTTAAACGTGAGTTTTGCATTCTTTGAGTCTAATCTAGTGTTTTAAACTTTGTTTTTACATTTCTAAGTCAGTTTTCAAGTGTTTAGCAATCCCTCCTAATCCCCGGTTTAGAACGATCCCTACTTACATACTTTGCTACAATTGATAAAAAGAGGGTTTAATTTTGTGTGTTAAATTATTTCTCACATCATGATCCTTTCTCCAATACATACATTCCGGGATGGTGTGACCACCCCAATTTCAGATGGAGAGATGCACCACAATATGGCCAACAAAGTGGATTCCGACAACCCCCGGGTTTCTTTCCAAGGCCAATGGCACCGCAACCACCTCCTCAGGCACAATCATCCCAAACCAACCCAGGTACGTCTATGAATGACGATAAAACATATTGATAGGAGCATATTTATGCGCCTTAGTTAGCTAGTTCTTATGCATCTTTGTTATGTTTTCTTCGTTAAAGTAGTCTTTTAAGCTACTTTCATGTGTTTTCAGGTTTAAAGGACATATTACATGAAATGATGCAATTTGGAGCTTTTGGAGCAAAATGTGAGCTTGGATTGAAAAGGACATGCTTGGAACACAAGGTTGGGATGGAATTGAAGAGTTGAAGATTTGAGGTTTCCTACTTGAAGTAGGAAAGCTAAGCCTAAAAGTTTCCATTTTGGGTTGATCTTTCCTAAATCGGAATTGGCAACCAAAGTTTCTAAAGTTGGAAGTTTCTATTCTTGGAGGTTTCCATTTTCGTGAGTTTCTATTCTCGGCTTTGGGCTTTTGGATGACCCATCCTTACCTCTTGGACCTATGCCGCACCTAAACCCTAACCCTAGCCCACTTAATCAGCCACACTTAGGCCTTGTTCACATGCAAAAATCTGATTATAACCCTAAGCCCATGCCGCACCTTTCCATCCTAGAAGCCTTATTTTACAAACCCTAACCCTAGTCCATTTAGGTAGCCGCACCTAACCCTAGCCCAATCTGATTTAATTAGGGTTTTAGGTGCCTATATATAGATGTTTTACACCTTGCCGCAAGAGACCACCCTCTCCACAAAATCAGAAAATCATCTCTCCCTTTCCCCACCTTGCCGCAGCCACCATCACCCTAATCCCTCCTTGCCGCAGCCATTCATCCATTCCAGCAGCATCCATACACCATTCTACACATCCATACACCATTATACACCTCCCTACACCACCCACACACCTTGCCGCACCACCATAACATCCTACTTCCCTTCCAAAACCAAAACCACATCCAAACAGCCCCTAACCCATCTCTGCCGCAGCAAGGAGAAGAAGAAAGAGGAGCTTTCTGTGCAGAATTCAAAGTGGATTTCTGTGGCATTTTAGGTGTAATCTTTCTTATGTCTTCGATGTTTCAATTCAATAAACTTTGTGTTGTGAGTATGAGGAACTAAACCCCCTTAGTTGGGGGGTGATTCGAAACCATGTACATGCTTGCAATTTGATTCGATTACATTCAGTTGTTATTTCATAAGTTGTGGATTCAATTCGTTCATCTATTTGATTGATAACTTATTTGTGTATGTTGATTGAGAGTGCACGCTTAGTTTTCATGCATGAATATGATGCTAGATTATGAGGGAGTTTCACCTAATAGTTACAATCTTATAAATCACAAGTAGTGAAGGTCGCTTGAAACCGATCGCGTTGAATGAATTCTTAGCATAAGTTTCATGCAATTCATAGTAACGAATGCTTCGTCAATGCTTATGTTTTTCATAGAACGTAATGATTCTTGCTTGTATCTCTATTATGCAATTCATGTAGGGAACTTGTAGGGAATGTTTTGGGTTGTCGTATGCAATCATCCAACTTAATAACTTGTGGAAAAACTGAGGGTTAATTAGTGCAATTCACGGTTAATTTGGGGCGTTGAGTATTTATAATTTATTGGAAGAACAACTGAAAATCGTTTTGTTTGCAAGTATGACATGTGTGGAGAAGAACCTCCTAACTAGCCTTTTATCCATCCTTTTTCACCAAAATCGTTTTTACAACCTGTTTAGTTTAAAGTTTCTGTTTTCTGTTAAAGTTTTGTCCAAAACAAATCCCCCTTTAATTTGGAGTCTTAGATTAGTTAGAAAGTGTTTTGATTTATGTTTCTAAGTATTTTGATTCAAGTTTTCATCAAATTTCGTCCAAATTAGTGTAGGTGCTCAAAACTGCCCAGAAAGTGGTTTTTAGGCAGTTTTGAGCCTTCTAGTTGCTGTTTTGTTTTTTTTAGGTTTATTTAAGTGTTTTAACTTTTAGTTTTGCATTCTTTGAGTCTAGTTTAGTGTTTTAAACGTTGTTTTTGAGTTTTTAAGTCAGTTTCCAAGTGTTTAGCAATCCCTCCTAATCCCCGGTCTAGAACGATCCCTACTTACATCTTTACTACAATTTGACAAAAAGAGGGTTTAATTTGTGTGCTAGTTAATATCATATCACATATCAGTTACTAACCACCATGGCGCAGGGAATGCAGAACCAAGCAAAGGAGGTTAATGAGCTAAAGAAGCAAATGGGCCAAATGGCCGAATTTTTGGGGCAATTCCGTGAAAATGGTAAGTTACCAAGCACTACGGTGGTTAATCCAAAGGGTGGTTTCGAATCTGCAAAGGCTATCACACTACGAAGTGGAAAAGAGGTGAGAAACAAGGAAGATGAGAAGATACAACTCGAAGAAGAGGAGAACACCTACCCCACGGCAAGGGTACCATCACCCATGCCGCAACCATCTAAGACATCCCATCCGTCCACCTCAGGTAAGAATGTCCCAAATGTTGCGATTTCGAACACTAATCTGCCCAATGTTCCTTTCCCTCACAAATTTGCACAATCGAAGAAAGAAGAAAGCGAAAAGGACATTTTGGATACCTTTCGAAAAGTCCAAGTGAACATTCCTTTACTTGATGCTATTAAGCAAGTGCCCAGGTACGCAAAGTTTTTAAAAGAGTTATGCACAACTAGGAAAAGAATTTCAAACAAAGAAGTTGTGAAGGTAAGTGAAAATGTATCTGCGGTTTTGCAACGGAAGTTACCTCCAAAGTGTCACGATCCAGCGAGCTTTACTATCCCATGCGTAATTGGAAACACTAGATTTGAAAAATGCATGTTAGATTTAGGTGCTTCCATTAATGTTATGCCATATTCCATTTATGCATCAATGAACCTTGGTGAGTGAAAACAGGATGGTGTTATAATTCAATTGGCCGATCGTTGTAACGCATATCCCAAGGGAGTCCTTGAGGATGTTTTAGTGCAGGTCAATGATCTTATCTTTCCTGCAGATTTTTATGTCTTAGAAATGGAGGATTCAAGCCATGCTCCATCATTGCCAATCTTGCTAGGCCGCCCTTCATGAAAACAGCGAGAACCAAGATAGCCGTGTTTATGGGAACATTAACCATGGAGTTTGATGGAGACATTATTCGTTTTGATCTTTCTGAAACCATTAAATATCCAATGGAGGACCATTCTTGTTTCGCTATTGATATTGTTGATTCTTTGGCACAGGTACATTTGGATCGAATGAACGACTATGCACTTGAAATAGCCTTAGTGCACGGCATAGGAGCAAGAAACGAGTGTGGGGTAATCCATGCAACCCACGGCATGGAATTTGAACCTATGGCCGTGCCCCCTTATGATGAAGTGGTTGAAATGGTCGCGGCCCTCGAGTCATTGCCCTCACAATCAGGTAAGTCTCCACTCTCAATTTTAGATTCGGTTTTGGCTAACAAGTTACTTCCATCCATTGTGCAGCCACCTACACTTGAGTTGAAGCCATTACCTAGTCACTTGAAGTACGTTTTCTTGGGAGAAGATCAAACACTACCCGTCATCATATCTAGCTCACTCACGGCCCAAGAAGAAGACAAATTGATAAGGGTGTTAAAGGAGCACAAATCTGCCATTGGATGGACCTTGGCGGATATCAAAGGCATTAGTCCCACCACGTGCATGCATCGCATCCTTTTGGAGGAGGGAGCTAAGCTATCTCGGGAGGCTCAACGTCGCCTTAATCCACCCATGTTGGAAGTAGTAAAGAAGGAGGTTATAAAATTGCTTAACTGTGGTGTTATATACCCTATTTCTGATAGTCGTTGGGTGTCTCCCGTGCAGGTTGTTCCAAAGAAGTCCGGAGTCATGGTGGTGAAGAATGAAGAACAAGAGCTTGTACCCACTCGTGTGGTGACCGGTTGGCGTGTTTGTATTTATTACAGGAAGTTAAATGCCATGACAAGGAAGGATCACTTTCCGTTGCCATTCCTGGACCAAATGTTAGAAAGGTTAGCCGGCTATCAATTTTATTGCTTTCTTGATGGATATTCCGGATATAACCAAATTGTGATAGCTCCGGAGGACCAAGAAAAGACAACGTTCACGTGCCCCTTTGGCACCTTTGCATACAGGCGCATGCCATTTGGTTTGTGTAATGCCCCTGCGACATTTCAACGATGCATGGTGAGTATCTTTTTTGATTATGTGGAGAAAATTATTGAGATATTCATGGATGATTTTAGCGTGTTTGGTAATTCATTCGATCATTGCTTGAGTAATCTGACATTAATTTTGAAACGTTGTGTTGAAACGAATCTTGTGCTTAATTGGGAAAAATGTCACTTCATGGTTAAGCAAGGTATTGTTCTAGGACATATTATTTCTGAAGAAGGCATTGAAGTGGATAAATCTAAGGTAGACCTTGTTCGTCACTTACCCTCTCCAACTTCGGTTAGAGAGGTTCGTTCGTTTCTTGGTCACACAGGTTTTTATAGGCGTTTCATAAAGGATTTCTCCAAGATTGCTCAACCACTATGTCGATTGCTTCAAAAAGAGGTGGCTTTCGAGTTTGATGATGCATGCTCCACGGCATTCAAGCAATTAAAAGAAGCTTTTACTTCGGCTCCCATTATCACACCTCCAGATTGGAGCCTTCCATTCGAGTTGATGTGCGATGCTTCGGACTATGCGATTGGTGCTGTTTTGGGGCAGCGAAAGAACAAACAACCTCATGTTATTTATTATGCCTCTAGGACACTAAATGATGCTCAATTAAATTACTCCACCACTGAAAAAGAATTACTTGCTGTGGTATTTGCATTAGATAAGTTCCGATCATACTTACTTGGTATGCAGATTTAGTGAACTTTTGGGCGTCTAAACATATCCCTAGCACACTCAATAGGAATCAACGTGATAAGCTTAAAAAGGATGCTAGGTTTTATGTTTGGGATGATCCATACCTTTGGAAATTTTGTCCCGATCAGATTGTATGCCGTTGTGTGAATGAATATGAGTTTCAATCTATTTTAACATTCTGTCATTCATATGCATGTGGGGGACATTTTGGCACCCAACGCACTGCCCTTAAAGTCTTAGAATGTGGGTTTTATTGGCCAACCATTTTTAGGGAGGCTAGGACATTTTGCCTTACATGTGATCGTTGTCAAAGAATGGGTAATATAAGTGCTAAGGATCAAATGCCACAAAACCCTATACTTTCTGTTGAAATATTTGATGTGTGGGGAATTGATTTTATGGGTCCTTTTCCGTTGTCACATGGTTTTCTCTATATCTTGTTGGCGGTGGATTATGTTTCCAAATGGGTGGAAGCAAAAGCCACTCGGACTAACGATTCCAAAGTGGTTGCAGAATTTGTGAAGTCTAACATTTTTGCTAGGTTTGGAATGCCTCGAGTTCTCATAAGTGATGGAGGTTCACATTTTTGTAATCGAACAATCGAGGCGCTGCTTAAGAAGTACAACGTTACACATAGGGTTTCAACACCCTATCATCCTCAAACAAGCAGGCAAGCCGAGGTGTCGAATCGGGAGATAAAACAGATTCTGGAGAAGACAGTTGGGCCAACAAGAAAAGATTGGAGCTTGAGGTTAGAAGATGCATTGTGGGCTTATAGGACCGCCTACAAAACACCCATAGGAATGTCCCCCTTTCGGCTTGTGTATGGAAAACCATGTCACATACCTGTGGAGTTGGAGCACAAGGCCCATTAGGCCGTGAGGAAGTTCAACATGGATGTAGATGCGGTGGGAATTCATCGTAAGCTTCAACTGAATGAACTTGAGGAAATACGGAATGAAGCTTACGAGAATGCTCGACTTTACAAGGAAAAGACGAAGGCCTTTCATGACAGGATGATTCGCACCAAGTCCTTCTCTGTTGGACAAAAAGTGTTGTTGTTTAATTCTCGTCTTCGTCTATTTCCGGGTAAGCTACGTTCACGTTGGATTGGACGGTTTGTTATTACTAATATTTTTCCTCATGGTGCAGTCCAAGTTCGTAGTTTCAAAACAGGTCAAGAGTTCAAGGTGAATGGGCATCGCGTGAAGCCTTACTACGAGAGCTTTGTAGAACATTATGTGGAGGAGACAACCCACTATGTCGTGGGTTCCCATGAAAGTTGATCAATGTGGCATCGTCCGGCTGGAAGACGTTAAAGCAAGCGCTTCTTGGGAGGCAACCCATTTATTCTGCTTTGATTGTCAATATTATTGCTTGTTTAATTATTTATTTTTGGTATGGTTTTCTATTTTGAAACATTAACAAATATGCAAAGGGTTTTAACATTAAAACGTCATGGAAATGAACAGGAAACTGGGAAATAAAGAAACACAACATAATACAAGAAACAGCCTTCACAAAGGCTGCTTAGGAGAAGTCTCAGCAGTCGGTGGAGCCACAGCAGAAGGAGGTATCGAAGGTTGAGCATTTGGAGCTTCACTACGCGGTACAGCCTCAGAAGACGAAGGCAAATGCTGTTGGAACAAACCCACAAACCTCCGATGATCAAGTAAAATCTGACCATCAGATTCCTGCATTTGGTCAATTTTCCTCTTCATGTTTGTGGCATAGTTGTGTGCGAGCTTGTGCAACTGTTTATTCTCATGCTTGAGTTCTCTAATCTCCTCTTTGAGACTCATTACTTCAGCCGCCAACGATTCAACTTGACGGGTTCGAGCAAATAGGCGTTAGGCCATGTTGGACACAGAACCTGCACACTGCACGCTAAGAGCCAGAGACTCCTTAACAGCCAACTCATCAGACCGTTTGGAAAGCAGTCTGTTATCTCTAGGGGTGACAAGGTTCCGAGCCACCACCGCAGCGGTCATGTCATTCTTCATCACCGAATCCCCAACGGTAAGAGGACCAGTAGGGGATATGAAGGACGGGCGCCATATGTTGTCTGGAGAAGGCGGGGCTGCCCCTTCACCAAGGTTCAAGTCAAAGCGACGGTCGGAAGGGCCAGACATATTTCAGAGGTTTTGGAGAAAGAAGAGATGGGCTAAATCCAGAGGTTAGAAGTGCAAAGGGGAGTTTTACAAGCGGAATTTCAATGCACTTTGAAATGAACTACGCACCTCTATAAAAATCAACATGTGATGGGATTTCAGAGATCGAAGAGGCGCCAATTCTCTCAAAGGTTGGGCTTGCTCACAAACCACCAATTCCAGATATCGAAGAGTATCAGCTTTCTCAGCCTCGTCAGCACCCATCACACACAAACTCAGTTTTGCGCAAATCACGGGCAGTCTATCGAAGCGCCAATTCCAACCATCTGTCTCTCTCAGCCTCGTCAGCACTTGTCACATGCAATCTCTGCCCTCAACGAAGCTCAGAACTCGAAGCGCAAATTCTTTATATTAAAGAGGCCTCTGCTTTATCAAGACGTGTCAGCATCGGTCAAATTGCACATCTGCGTTGCGTAAATCATGCGCAATCTTTCGAAGATTTCTGGAGAAGCGGAATACACGTGAAGACTACTGTTAAATTATCCCAGGCTTGCCGACACAAGTAATGGAACAATGCCTTCCTAGCCATTAAGAAAATTCTATAAATGTTGAACTTCATAGTGAGGCAGCCTCACCCAACTTTCAGCCTCACTTAACCTTTCATCCTCTCTGAAATGGCTTTCCAACAAACCCTCTCAAGTCACTCTGTATTCCTCATTCCTTGGGATACTCCTGCGAACAACCCATTCAAAGCAAAAGTATTTCATATCATGAAGGTTGAAAGCAAGAGTATCTCATATCATGCTTTCTCCCTGTCCTTCTCCTTGTCTTTATTTTAGTACAAGGCGAAAGAGAGCAATCAGCCAGCACTTGGTATCACTCTTCCGATCTAGAACCGACTGCCTGGAACCCCTTCCTGATGGCTTACCTAGCCTTGCTCTCGAGTACTCATCTTCATCATCTTATGCTTCCGTTTCGTCTACCGCATCATAAGGGAAGTGAAGATGATACCTCGAAGCATGTGGAGACAATTTGCCAATTCATACTCAGCTAGGGACAAGGAGAAAGAAAGTAAGAGGTGGGCACTTGGAAAGATTGAAGAAAGAAACAGACCAACACCTTTACCTCGTGCCTGCCCGCTGTGCAGAGGAAACAAGCAGAGAAGAATGCCGACTGCACCATCAAATCAGGGAACTCTCATATTCCTTGCCCAGAATTCCAAACCAGTTCAAGATCAAAGCTCTGGAAAGTCACCAAGATCATCATCTCAAAAACCAGATTTGCGTTCTTAACCTCTACTCTGTCTAATTTTTTTTGTTTACTTTGCTATATTTGTTATGTTATTCGTTGTTTGTTTATTTGCTTGTTTTTGTGTGAGTATATGCTTGAAACATTGAGGACAATGTTTGATTTAAGTGTGAGGGGGTAACCATTGTTTTGCATGAAATTCGTAGAAATTTATCACCCATTACTTCTAGTGTTGCTTCTTGCTGTTTTAAGTGTTTTGGAGTGTTTCAGTGTGTTTTGACATAAAAATCCGAAACTTTCATAAAAATTTGAAAAAATTGTTTTGAAAAACCCAAAAAGAGTTGTTTTTGTGTGCTTATTTGTGTCTTAGGGTACCTCCCAACACAATGATGAGGATTCGGTTTGTAATTGCATGACTGTTAAAGAGAGTTATAAACATGGATGAAAGTTTGATTTACTCTTTGTTTATGCTTGGTTGTGGTTATAACTTATGAATTCGCATGTAATCATAAAAGAAAAAAAATTAGTTTTTGTAACATGCTTGAAGGATGGAACTCAAACTAACGCTACAACCTTGTGAGACTTGAGCCTAAATGTTTATTTGGAGAGTTAAAATCTGTGCATTATTGTTTTCTAAAGTCGTTGCTTGATCTCATTATTCTTTGCTTGGTTATTACTTAGAAGGCGTTTCATCATTTAGTTCCAAATGCTAGAACTCATGCCCATTTCATTCAAAGCATGCTATTGATTTGCATAACACATATTCAAGATGAAGTTGTGTAGTTACCACCACCAAAGACAAACTGCCATGTATTCCATATCGTTATATGTTGAAGTTAACCTCATTGAGCCTTGATAGCCTACATTCTTTGTTAACCACATTATCCTTACCTAGCCTAGTTTAGGACCATCCATACCCTTGTTCTTGAAGCATAGTAAAGCATGATTCAAATTGAATTCCTTTTGATTAATGTATGGCAGAAAACAAGTGTGGGGGAAATGATTCTTGTGTGTGTGTGTGTATGCCAAAATCATTCATAAGGCACGAGTAGAAAAGAAAAATTCGTGAAAAATAGAATGAAAAGAAGAAGAGTTGTGAAAAGAAAAGAAAAGGAGTTGAAAAATATGTGAAAAAGAGTTTTAAAGTGTTGCTTGTTGAAGAAAGGGTCCAAAACATCGAATTCGGCCCTAAATATTGCTTGAATTTTCCCATTGTATCTAAAAGTTGATTTCTGCAATCTAAGTAAATTCTAAGTTTCAATTTCATTACGTTGCTTGCTATTGCTTTCAGAATGTTTGTTATCCCTATCCTTTCTGTGTTAGCCATTACCCTTAAACCCCGTTACAACCCTTAACTTCATCTTGAGTGTCATGCGTTTCAATATGTGGAGTTTGAAATTGATATGAGCATATGGTGTCACTGGTTTTCGCATCTAAGTAGTAGCATTCATTCATGAGATCATATCTAAACATGTTGTTAACTCTGGAAATTGCTTTCTTTGTTAGACATATATGTGAGCATTCGTTTTCATAATTACATCAATCTTCTCACATATAACTAGTATAGGGTGTGTAGTCAGAAAATCTGTGTGAAAATAGAGTGCATATCTAGTAAGGAATTGAGCAATTCTCTAAGGCATGTTACTACATCAAAAACATTGTTTTAATCGATTATTGTGAACAAGTAAGTGGTGACTATGATTAAGTAAGTGCTTAAGTGTGAAGACAACTAAAATCTGTGGGGATGACAATTTTTAACATGACATGTGCATTGGAAATCCCTGAGGCAACCGTTGGAAGGCTTAGGTTGGGTTTTGTTCATTTTGTTGGTTTTGTTTTGTTTAGTTATTTTGTTTTGCTCGAGGACTAGCAAAAGCTAAGTGTGAGGGAATTTGATACGGGCATTGATAGGAGCATATTTATGCGACTTAGTTGGCTTGTTCTTATGCATTTATGTTGTTTTTCTTTAGTTATTTTAGTGTTTAAAGTCATTTTCGTGCAATTTCAGGTTTAGAGACAAAGTATGCAAAGAAGTGCGAAATGGAGCATTTTAGAGCAAAATTGAGCTGGAATGTTGTGTATGCTTATGGAGCACAAGGAATGGACGAGTTTGAAGGTCAAAGGAGCTTAAGAAATGAAGAAATGAAAGTGAAGAACAAAGAATTCGGAATGGGAAACCAAAGTTTCTAAAGTTGGAAGTTTCTATTCTTGGAGGTTTCCATTTTCGAGAGTTTCTATTCTTTGCTTTGGGCTTTTGGATGACCTATCCTTACCTCTTAGACTTGAGCCGCACCTTTCTAGCCCATTCTCTCTTGAATTCTGACTTATTAGGCCCTCTCCTTGTGGATTTGGGTTATACAAATCCGTTTCTAAAACTAAGTGGACATAAACCCTAGTTCTTTGTGGATCTTCACCCTTTGCCGCACCTAAACCCTAGCCCATTGCCTAATCTGATCACCCTAGTGTTCTAGAATATCTGATTTCCTTGCCTTGCAAGGCATTCTAGAAGGCCCATCTCTAACCCTAGCAAACCAGCCGCACCTTAGGCTTTATTCCCATTAAAAATCTGATTGTTTTAACCTAATTTCTGGTGGATTTGGATTTTAGAGGCCCTAATCTGATTGCCCTAGGGTTTTGGATGCCTATATATACACATTATAACATCTTGGCCAGGATACCACCTCTCATACACATCATTCACGCCAGAAATCAGTCCTCGCTCTTTGCCGCACCTTTCCATCACCATAGTCCATAATTTCTGCCCAAAAACAACCCTAGCCGCACCACCCATCAACCCTAAACCTTTCCATACCATTCCCCATCCATTCTACACCATAAATACCACCCAAAACCTGTTCTAAAGTTCTCTGCCGCAGCAAGGAGGAAGGAGAAATCGTTGATGAGCTTGCTGCCAAGTTGGAGCGTTCTAGGTGTTTTCTTTCTTTGGATTTTAATTTCTAAATTTATGTATCTTTGCTTTGCGAGTATGAGGAATGATGCGAAATAGATAAGCACACAAATTAAACCCTCTTTTTGTCAAATTGTAGTAAAGATGTAAGTAGGGATCGTTCTAAACCGGGGATTAGGAGGGATTGCTAAACACTTGAAAACTGACTTAAAAACAAAAAAAACAAAGTTTAAAACACTAAACTAGACTCAAAGAATGCAAAACTAAAGTTTAAAACACTTAAACAAACATAAAACCCAAAACAACAACCTAGTGACTCAAAACTGCCTAAAAACCACTTTCTGGGCAGTTTTGAGAACCTAACAAGAACTTGGACGAATTTGGGTGAAAACTTGAATCAAAACACTTAGAAACACAAATAAAAATACTTTCTAACTAATCTAAGACTTCAAAATAAAGGGGGATTTGTTTTGGACGAAAATTGAAAACAAAACAGATTGTAAAACGTTTTTGGATGAAAACGATGGATAAAAGGCTAGTTAGGAGGTTCTTCTCCACACATGTCACACTTGCATACAAAACGATTTCCAGTTGCTTTTCGATAAACTATGAATACTCAACGCCCCAAATTAACCGTGAATTGCACTAATTAACCCTCAGTTTTTCCACAAGTTATTAGGTTGGATGATTGCATACGACAACCCAAAACATTCCCTACAAGTTCCCTACATGATTTGCATAATAGAGATACAAGCAAGAATCATTAAGTTCTATGAAAAACATAAGCATTGACGAGGCACTTGTTACTATGAATTGCATGAAACTTATGCCAAGAATTTACTTAACGCGATTGTGACTAGCAACCTTCACTACTTGTGAATATAAGTTCATAACGATTAGGTGAAACTCCCTTATATTCTAGCATCAAATTCATGCATGAAAATTAAGCGTGCACTCTCAACCAACATACACAAATCAGTTTTTATATGAATGGATAAGTAAATTGAATTCACAACTTATGAATCACAACTGGATATAATCAAATCATATTGCAAGCATGAACATGGTTTCGAATCACCCCCTAACTAAGAGGGGTTTAGTTCCTCATGATCGCAACACAAAGAATAACAAGTTTATACATTGAAAATAAAAGAAAGAAAACACCTAAACGTGCCAGCGATCCCAATTGCACAGCAGGTACGTCTAAGAACCTTCCTCCTCTTCCTTGGTTGCGGCACCAGGTTTTGTGATGGTTTTTGGGGGTTATGGATGGTGTAGAATGATGGAAAAGTGTCTAGGATGGGTGTATGGCACGGCTAGGGGGGTTTGGGTTCAGAAAATATGGATTTGGGTGAAGGATGGGCACGGCAAAGGAAGGGGAAACGATTCTGGCGTGAATGGAGTTGTATAGAGATGTTTGTGGCTGCACAAGAATGTTTATTTAAAGGGATTAGGAAATTAAAACCCTAAGTTATTTTTGGTAAACAGAAATTAAGTCTAAAACTTATCTAAATAGGAAATAGAATCAGAAAATTCAAGGGAATTAGGCTAAGAGGTGCGGCTAGGTTTAGGGAAAGGTGTGAATGACCTAAAATTGATGGGAAAGAGGATCCCTTGCATGGCAAGGGTGTGTGAGAAAGGGTAACCCACGGCAAAGGAAGGGGAAACAAGGAGAAGGTTCGGCAAGGGTCCAAAGGTGGTTTAGGGCCTTTGTCTTATGTCCCAAAGTGCATAAAAGGTAACCAAACTTTTCAATCCAAGCTCACTTTTCGCTCCAAAAGCTCCAAATTGCATCATTTCATGTAATATGTCCTTTAAACCTGAAAACACATGAAAGTAGCTTAAAAGACTACTTTAACGAAGAAAACATAACAACAATGCATAAGAACTAGCTAACTAAGGCGCATAAATATGCTCCTATCAAATTCCCCCACACTTAGCTTTTGCTAGTCCTCGAGCAAAACAAACAAAACAAAGAAAACAAAACGAAACAATCTAACCAAAACAGAACCTAAACCTTCCAACGTTTGCCTCAGGGATTTCCAATGCACATGACATGTTAAAGATTGTTATCCCCACAGATTTGAGTCATCTTTACACAAGCACATACTTAATTAAAGCCACTACTTACTAATTCACAAGTAATCAAGTAAAACAATGCTTTGAATGTAGTAACATGCCTTAGAGAATTCCCTCAATTCCTTACAAGATATACACTCTATTTTCACTCAGATTTTCTAACTCCACACCCTACACTAGTCATATGTGAGAAGATTGATGTAGATATGAAAACGAATGCTCACATATATGTATCACAAAGAACGCAATTTCTAGAGTTAAGAAGCATGTTTAGATATGATCTCATGAATGGAATGCTACTACTTAGATGCGAGAACCAGTGACACCATATGCTCATACCAAATTCAAACTCCACAAATTGAAACACATAACACTCAAGATAGAAGTTAAGGGTTGTAATGGGGCTTGGGGTGTTGGTTAACAAGGAAAGGATAAGGAAAACAAACGTTCTTCAAGCGATAGTAAGCAAAGTAATGAAATTGAGACTTAGAATTCACTTAGATTGCAGAAATTAACTTTAACACACAAGGGGGAGACTTAAACAACTCCTTAGGGTCAAATTCATTGTTTTGGACCCTTACTTCAACAAACAATACTTTGGAACTCTTTTTCTCAACTTTTTAACTCTTTTTTTCATACTTTTCATACTTTTTCTTCATTTTTTTCTTTTTCCACGAATTTTTTTTTCTTTTTTTTTTCTTTTCTTTTCCGTGCCTATGGCACACAATTCCTCACGAAAAAATACTTCCCCCACACTTAGTTTCTGTCAACATAGATCAAAAGGAATTCAATTCGAATCATGCTGTACTATGCTTTTAAGAACAAGGGTATGGATGGTCCTAAACTAGGCTAGGTGAGGAAAACATGGGTCAACAAATAATGAAGGCTAACAAGGCTCAATGGGGTTAAAACCTACAAATCACAATGACATAGGGCACACGGCTTTTTGGCTAAGGTGGTGGTCACTACACAACTTCATCTTGAATGTGTGTTATGCAAATCAATAACATGCTTTGAATGAAATGGGCATGAGTTCTAGCATTTGGAACTAAATGATGAAACGCCTTCTAAGTAGCAACCAAGCAAAGAATAATGAGATCATGCAACGACTTTAGAAAACAAAGAATGCACCGATTTTAACTCTCCAAATAAACGTTTAAGCTCAAGTCTCACAAAGTTGTAGCGTTAGTTTGAGTTCCTTCCTTCAAGCATGTTACAAAAACTGATTTTTTTCTTTTATGATTGCATGAGAATTCATAAGTTATAACCATAACCAAGCATAAACAAAGAGTAAATCAAACTTTCATCCATGTTAATCACTCTCTTTAACAGCCATGTAATTACAAACCGAATCCTCATCATTGTGTTGGAAGGTACCCTAAGACACAAACAAACACACAAAAACAACTCTTTTTGGGTTTTTAAAACAAATTTTTGAAATTTTTATGTGATTTTCGGATTCTTGCATCAAAACACACTAAAACAAACCAAAACTGCTTAAAAACACTTGAAAACAGCAAGGAACAAGTCTCTGGTATGATATTAACTAGCACACAAATTAAACCCTTTTTTTGTCAAATTGTAGTGAAGATGTAAGTAGGGATCGTTCTAGACCGGGGATTAGGAGGGATTGCTAAACACTTGGAAACTGACTTAAAAACTCAAAAACAAAGTTTAAAACACTAAAATAGACTCAAGGAATGCAAGACTAAAAGTTAAAACACTTAAACAAACCTAAAAACCAAAACAGCAACTAGAAGGCTCAAAACTGCCTAAAAACCACTTTCTGGGCAGTTTTGAGCACCTACACTAATTTGGACGAAATTTGATGAAAACTTGAATCAAAATACTTAGAAACACAAATCAAAACACTTTCTAACTAATCTAAGACTTCAAATTAAAGGGGGATTTATTTTGGACGAAAATTTAATACAAAAACAGAAACTTTAACTAACACAGATTGTAAAAACAATTTTGGTGCAATAGATGGTTAAAAGGCTAGTTAGGAGGTTCTTCTCCACACATGTCACACTTGCAAACGAAACGATTTTCAGTTGTTCTTCCAATAAATTATAAATACTCAACGCCCCAAATTAACCGTGAATTGCACTAATTAACCCTCAGTTTTTCCACAAGTTATTAAGTTGGATGATTGCATACGACAACCCAAAACATTCCCTACAAGTTCCCTACATGAATTGCATAATAGAGATACAAGCAAGAATCATTACGTTCTATGAAAAACATAAGCATTGACGAAGCATTTGTTACTATGAATTGCATGAAACTTATGCTAAGAATTCATTTAACGCGATCGTTTTCAAGCGATCTTCACTACTTGTGATTATAAGATTGTAACTATTAGGTGAAACTCCCTCATAATCTAGCATCATATTCATGCATGAAAACTAAGCGTGCACTCTCAATCAACGCTAGGAAGGTTTTAGGTCAGAAACTATGGATTTGGGTGAAGGTTGGGCTCGGCAAAGGTGAGGGACAGGTTCTGGCGTGAATGGAGTTTTCTGGATGTGTTTTTGGGTTTTGAAAGGTAGATAGGATAGTATGGTGGTGCGGCAAGGTGTGGGAATGGTTTATGGAGGTGGAGAATGGTGTATGGATGTGTGGAATGGTGCTGGAATGGATGGAAGCTGCGGCAAAAGGGTATGGATGTGGCTGGAATGAATGGTGGCTGCGGCAAGGATGGGGAATAGGGGTTTTGCGATTTCTGATTTGTAGAGTGGGTGCTTCTTTTCGGCTAGGGTGTAGAAATATATATATATAGGCACTTAAAAACCCTAGCAAATCAGATTAGGGCCTCTAAAACACAAATCCATCAGAAATTAGGTTGAAACAATTAGAAATTTAGTGGGAAAAAGGGCCTAGGGTGCGGCTGGTATGTGGGCTAAGGTTAGGGTTTCTAGAAACCCTAACAAGGCAAGGCAAAGTGATTCTAGAAGGCCCAGGTGCGGCATAGGATGAAGGTCCACAAGGAATTTGGGTTTAGGTCATCTAAAAGCCCAACGCCAAGAATAGAAACTCTCGAAATTGGAAACCTCCAAGAATAGAAACTTCCAACTTTAGAAACTTTGGTTGCCGATTCCGATTTAGGAAAGATCAACCCAAAATGGAAACTTTTAGGCTTAGCTTTCCTACTTCAAATAGGAAACCTCAAATCTTCAACTCTTCAATTTCATCCCATCCTTGTGTTCCAATCATGTCCTTTTCAATCCAAGCTCACTTTTTGCTCCAAAAGCTCCAAATTGCATCAATTCATGTAATATGTCCTTTAAACCTGAAAACACATGAAAGTAGCTTAAAAGACTACTTTAACGAAGAAAACATAACAAAGATGCATAAGAACTAGCTAACTAAGGCGCATAAATATGCTCCTATCAGTCTCCAAGTTAAGGGTGATAAAATCCCACGAATTTGCATCAAAAACACTTAAATCAAACATTGTCCTCAATGTTTCAAGCATAAAACCACACTAAACAAAAAGAAACACACAAACAGCAAGTAAATAACAAAACTGGGCAGATTAGAAACATGCAACAAAGTGAAGGGTTTTAGGAACGCAAATCTGGAATTGGAGTGATTCCTAGGGCTTCCTTTGTTGAATTGCATGGGTTGCCTCCCAAGTAGCGCTTTCTTTAACGTCGTGAGGCCGGACGAAGAACACAATCATGCCCCATTGGAGCCCACGGCATCTAGTGGGATCTCATCCTCTAACTCTATGAATGGAAGAGGATAGTAATCCTCCTTGATTGGGACGTTGAGCATCTACAATCCATGTGAATTAGGCCACCATCGGGAATGTGCGCGGGTACCTGTACCCAAGAAGGAAACCACCTCTTAATTTTAATGGGAATTGGATTTGGACTAGGTGCCTTACCTTGGTGTTGTGATGAAGTGGCAGCAACATGAACTTTTTTCCTCATGGTGTTCTCGGCCACATTGGGTATTTTAAGGGCAGTGGCCGTGGGGTCCTTATGCTCCACTCCAATTCCCTCATCTTGCATGGTTCTTGAAGCAACCTTTGTGTTAGGGGCTGAATGATCCGTCCCTATCTTTTCTATTGTATCAATAACACAACAAGAACAAACAACATTAGGAGTCTCAATGGATTCAGAAATTTTAAAACAAATCATATCACCACCAAATGCCATAGTTACTTCTCCATTGGCTACATCAATCTTGGTTTGAGCCGTTTTCATGAAAGGCCGTCCAAGGAGAATGGGCAATGAATGATAGGAGCATATTTATGCTACTTAATTGGCTTGTTCTCGTGCATTTAAGTTGTGTTTTCTTAGTTAAAGTAGTCTTTTAAGCTAGTTTTATGTGTTTTCAGGTTTTAAGGCCAAAGGATGCAAGAAGATGCATTTTGGAGCTTTTTTGAGCAAAATTGGGCTTGGAATGATTATCACATAATTGGAGCCAAGGTTTGGACGAATTTGAGGACTTGAAGATGATGATTCTTACTTGAACAAGGTTTCCTAGTTGAAGTAGGAAAGTGCTTACATGAAGGAGGATTCCTAATCGACGAAGGATTCCTAATCGACGAAGGATTCCTAATCAACGAAGGATTCCTAATTGAAGATGGATTCCTAATCACATGAGGATTCCTAGAAGAACAAGGATTCCTACTTGAACAAGGATTCCTACTTGAAATAGGAAAGTTAAGCCAAAGTTTCCTACTTTGGTTTGATTTTTCCTAAATGTCCCTAAAAGTTCCAGCAATTATGAAGACTTCCTAAGCATTCTAGGACATCAAATACACATTTCTTGCACCTTTTAAACCCTAGCCGAATTTCCCTTGCTATTTCCTTTAAGTTTCTGATCTTATTTCCTGATTCTAGGCTTTAAAACACTTTCCTTTTGTGTTTTAAACCCTAGCCGAATTTCCCTTGCTATTTCCTTTAAGTTTCTGATCTTATTTCCTGATTCTAGGCTTTAAAACACTTTCCTTTTGTGTTTTAAACCCTAGCAGCTAGGGAGAGGCGGAAAGGAAATTGAGGACTGTCAGAAAGCTGGGCTAGTGGAGGTCAGGAAGGTCATGCAGGGAGAGGTCAGCGAGGGTCAGAATCAGAAAGAAGAGCGCAGGAAACAGGTCAGGAGGGCAGCGTGGGCACGAACGCAGCAGATCATCTATTCTCGGTTAAATCTTTCTAAATTTATATTTTATTTCTGTTTTAATAATGTGTAGTTAAATTTATTTTGGCTAGAGGTTAATTCAAAGCTATGAATATATTTGTAATATGAATTGATTACCTTCAGTTGTGATTTATAAGTTGTGAATTCAATTTACTTATCCGTTCGTATAAAAACTAATTTGTGTATGTTGGTTGAGAGTGCACGCTTAATTTTCATGCATGAATTTGACGCTAGAATATAAGGGAGTTTCACCTAATCGTTATGAACTTATATTCACAAGTAGTGAAGGTTGCTAGTCACAATCACGTTAAGTAAATTCTTGGCATAAGTTTCATGCAAATCATAGTAACGAGTGCCTCGTCAATGCTTATGTTTTTCATAGAATTTAATGATTCTTGCTTGTATCTCTATTATGCAATTCATGTAGGGGACTTGTAGGAATGTTTTGGGTTGTCGTATGCAATCATCCAACTCAATAACTTGTGGAAAAACTGAGGGTTAATTAGTGCAATTCACGGTTAATTTGGGGCGTTGAGTATTCATAGTTTATCGAAAAGCAACTGGAAATCGTTTTGTATGCAAGTTTGACATGTGTGGAGAAGAACCTCCTAACTAGCCTTTTATCCATCCTTTTCATCCAAAAACGTTTTACCATCTGTTTTGTTTTAAAGTTTCTGTTTTGTGTTCAATTTTCGTCCAAAACAAATCCCCCTTTATTTTGAAGTCTTAGATTAGTTGGAAAGTGTTTTGATTTGTGTTTCTA
>VIEB01001928.1:11023-28690 GCA_006547085.1 Malus baccata | reverse complement strand
TCCCCGTGCTCGTGAAGTCCTCAGGATCACGATGGTGGTCTTAAATGAGACGTTGGTGCAAGATTGTGGTGGTTCTTGGTGTTTACCGTGTATTCGAGAGTAAGAGAGAGAGAGAGTTTTCTGAGAATGATAAGAGAGAGAGAGAGTCTGAAATGAAAGAAGAAGAGAGAAGAAAGGTTACGGGTTTTAGGGAAGGAATTCAGGGTAGGAGGCCCTACCTAAGTCCAACACAATTTAACACATACAAATATAAATCTAACCCTAGTTTAGGATCTTAAAGTAAAACAAATGTCAGACATTTACGCACCTTAATCCCGTTTAAGGTCACATTGGCCATTTCATGTCCTCGGAATTAAAATTCAGGGACGGGCTGTGACAGAAAGGCTAGTTAGAAGGTTCCTTCTCCACACATGAAACATATACATATGACTCGATTTCCAGTTATTCTTTCAACAAACCATGAATAACAATGCCCCAAATTAACTAGATTGCACCAATTAATTCTCAGATTTCCCTAGATTCATTGAATTGAATGGAATACGCATTACAACCAAATTATTCTTATCAAGGACCCTAACTATGGAATACGCATGATAGAGACACATGCATGCAAACTAAGTGTCGACCCTCAATCAACATACATAAACATGTTATCAATCAAATAGATAAGTAAACCACATTCACGATTTATGAAATCATAACTGGAAGAAATCAAGTCATATAAAACATATGATCATGGCTTTGAATTCCCCTCTAACTATAAAGAAATTAGTTCCTCATGTTCGCAAATAAACAAAGATAAATAAATTTAAACATTGACATAAAGATAGAAAACACCTAGAATCGCTCCAACAATCCAAGCTCCTTGAATGGCATGCATGGCTCCAGATTTCTTCCTTCTTCTCCTTGCAAAACACACGGCACAAGAGGGGTTTTTGGGTGAATGGTGTAGTGAAAATATGGTAGAGAGTGGTGAATGATAGGTGCGGAAAAAGGTTGTATTTATAGGCTGAAAATCACAACCCCTAGGTAGCAAAGGACAAGGTTTTAAAGACCTAAACTACATAGGATAATAACATACAATCCTACAAGGAAAACAAGTCAAAAACCCAAAGGGATTGGGAGATAAGGTGCAGCACAAAGAGTGTGAAATGATAAGGCTTCTAGAAACCAAAATCCCAAGGGAAATAGGATATAAGGTGCGGCACAAAGGGTGGTTTCTAGAAAGAAAATACAAGGCAGATTTTTAGGCTTCTAGAAGGGTTCTAGGCGCCACCTTTTGTAGGAAAGGATTAGGTTTTCTAGAAATCTGATTGTAAGCATCCTAATATAGTTAGAAACCCTCCCTTGCAGCTGAAATGTAGGTAGATTAGGCTTAGGATAAGATAGGATAAGATAAGGTTATGGATAATGTTTTGGATAAGACTCCTTCACTTGAGCTGATTCTTTGGCTTTAACTTTCCTTCTTCACGTAGGAAACCTTGCTTGAGTAGGAATCTTCATACGTCTAGGAATCCATCTTCAATTAGGACTTTTTCATTGATTAGGACTCCTCCTTTATTTAGGAATTCTTCATTTAAGCCATTTCCTACTTCAACTAGGAAACTTTGTATCTTCAATTCTTCAACTTCAAAACACATTCCTAGCTTCTTCAATCCTTCAAATTCGTCCATTCTTTGTGCTTCACATGCACGAACTCCATTCTAGCCCAATTTTGCTCCAAAATGCTCCAAATTGCATCTTTTTGCTCACTTCGTCTCTAAAACCTGAAAACACATGAAAATAGCTTAAAAGACTAACTTAACTAAGAAAACACAACATAACTGCATAAAAACTAGCCAACTAAGGCGCATAAATATGCTCCTATCAGTTGCATGTGATGTGAAAATTATATTGACACACAAATTAAACCCTATTGATGACAATTGTAGTAATGATGCAAGTAGGGATCGTTCTAGACAGGGAATTAACTAGGGATGCTAATCAACACAAATAAGACTCAAAAACACTAGACTAGACTCTATAGACTCAAAACTAACTTAAAACACTAAAAACAACAAGAAACAATCAAAAAGACTCAATTCTAGACCTAAGAAGTGATTTGGACGAAAATAGGACTTCAAAGACTCAAAAGACTTAAAGGAAAACACGTTTTGACTTTAAAAACAAGACTTAAAAGCAAGGGGGTTGATTTGGACGAATTTAACTTTTAAAACAAAAACTTTGAAAACAAACTTTGACAAAAACGTTTTTTAGGTAAATTAAGATGGTGAAAGGGTAGTTAGAAGGTTCCTTCTCCACACATGAAACATATGCATACGACCCGATTTCCAATTACTCTTTCAACAAACCATGAATGACAATGCCCCAAATTAACTAGATCGACCAATTAATTCTCAGATTTCCCTAGATTCATTGAATTGAATGAGATACGCATTACAACCAAATTATTCTTATCAAGGACCCTAACTATGAAATACGCATGATAGAGACACATATCAAAGATCATTAAGTTCAATTGAAATCATAAGCATTGACGAGGCATTCATAACTATGGGATACGCATGTTACTCTTGCCTAGGATTTACTTAACGCAATCGTGACTAGCGACTTTTACTACTTATGAATCTAAGTTAATAACGATTAGGAGAAATTCCCTTATACTCTAGCATCAAATTGATGCATGCAAACTAAGTGTCGACCCTCAATCAACATACATAAACATGTTATCAATCAAATAGATAAGTAAACCACATTCACGATTCATGAAATCATAATTGGAAGAAATCAAGTCATATAAAACATATGATCATGGCTTTGAATTCCCCTCTAACTATAACGAAATTCGTTCCTCATGTTCGCAAATAAACAAAGATAAATAAATATAAACATTGACATAAAGATAGAAAACACCTAGAATCGCTCCAACAATCCAAGCTTCTTGAATGGCAAGCACGGCTCCAAGTTGTCTTCCTTCTTCTCCTTGCAAACTCACGGCACAAGAGGTATGATTGGTGAATGGTGTAGTGAAAATATGGTAGAGGGTGGTGAATGAATAGGTGCGGCAATGGGTTGTATATGTAGGCTGAAAATTCACATTCCTAGGTAGCAAAGGACAAGGTTTTAAAGACCTAAACTACATAGGATAATAACATACAATCCTACAAGGAAAACAAGTCAAAAACCCAAAGGATTTGGGAGATAAGGTGCGGCACAAAGATAGGAAGGGATAAGGTTTCTAGAAATCCCATTTTAAGCATCCTAATCTAATTAGAAACCCTCCTAAGTGGCTGAAATGTGGATAGTTTAGGATTAGGATAAGATAGGATAGGATAAAGTTATGGATAAGATAAGCTAAGATAAGGTTATGGATGAGGTTTTGGATAAGATTTCTTATCTTGAGCTGATTCTTTGGCTTTAATTCTCCTTCTTCATGTAGGAATACTTGCTTGAGTAGGAAACTTCATTCGTCTAGGAATCCATCTTCAATTAGGACTCCTACATTGATTAGGAATCCATCCTCATTTAGGAATCCTTCATGTAAGCCCTTTCCTACTTCAATTAGGAAACTTTGTATCTTCAATTCTTTAACTTTGAAACGCCTTCCTAGCTTCATCAATCCCTCAAATTCGTGCATCCCTTGTGCTTCATGTGCATGAACTCCATTTTAGCCCAATTTCGCTCCAAAATGCTCCAAATTGCATCCTTTTGCTCACTTTGTCTTTAAAACCTGAAAACACATGAAAATTGCTTAAAAGACTAACTTAACTAAGAAAACACAACATAAATGCATAAGAACTAACTAACTAAGGCGCATAAATATGCTCCTATCAGCATGTGCATTCCCATCCAATTCACTAACTTTAGGAAAACTTGAAGGTTAAAAAACTGCATCACAGTTAACCTAGGGCGTTGAGATTCATAATTCATTGAAAGAAGCAATTAGAAATCAAAGTTGAATGCAAGTGTATCATGTGTGGAGAAGAACCCTCTAGTTGATCTATCACCCATCAATTTACTTAACTTTGTCTAAAAATCTGTTTACTTTGTTCTTGTTTCGTTTTATTTATTTTCGTCCAAAATCAATCCCCCTTTACTTGGTTGAGTCATAGGAGTTAGAAATCACTTTCGTTTGTGTTTTTAAGTGTCTTAGGTCAAGTTAAAACCAATTTTCGTTCAAGTTTGTGTCTAGTGTTCAAAACTGCCCAGATTGTGGTTTTAAGGCAGTTTTGAGTGTTTCTGGGCTGTTTTGAGTCTTTTGGTTTGTTTTGGTGTTTTAAAGTTTAGTTTTGCATTCTTTGAGTCTAGTTGAGTATTTTAAACTTTGTTTTACAGATTTGAGTCAGTTTAGAGGGTTTTAGCAATCCCTCCTACTCCCTGGTTTAAGAACGATCCCTACTTATCCATACTACAATTGTCAACAAGCGGTTTAATATGTGTGTTTAGTTATTTTACGCGTCATCTAATAGGGAGATCAAGCAGATTCTAGAGAAGACCATTGGGCCAACAAGAAAGGATTGGAGCTTGCGTTTGGAGGATGCGTTGCGGGCATATCGCACGGCATATAAAACACCCCTTGGCATGTCCCCATTTCGGCTCATCTATGGCAAACCATGCCATTTTCCCGTAGAATTGGAGCACAAGGCGCATTCGGTCGTCAAAACATTCAACATGGACCTTGACGCCGCTGGAATTCATAGAAAGCTCCAATTAAATGAACTTGAAGAGATTAGGCATGAGGCTTATGAAAAAGTCCGAATTTACAAGGAGAAGACGAAGGCTTTCCATGACAAGATGATTCGAGGCAAATCATTCTCCATTGGGCAGAAAGTATTATTCTTTAGCTCCCGCCTTCGCTTGTTTCCTGGTAAGTTGTGTTCCAAATCGATTGGTCCTTTTGTGGTTACTCATGTTTTTCCTCATGGTGCAGTCCAAATACAAAGTTTGAAGACGCAACAAGAATTCAAGATAAATGGGCATCGTTTGAAGCCCTATTATGAGGCCTTTGAGGATCAAGTCGTGGAGAATGTATCCCTCCATGCCGTGGGCCCTGTTCAAGCTTAAATGGAGGTATCGTCCGGCTGGAAGACGTTAAAGCAAGCACTTCTTGGGAGGCAACCCATGTATTCAAATGAGGAAGATTTTTGAATCGCTCCACAAGCAGTTTTGCATTTCTAAAAACCTTCCATTTTCTGCATTTTTATTTTGCCTGATTGTCATTTTTTAAATTTATTTGTTTGTTACTTATTTAATTATTTTTGGGTTTGGATTTATTTTTGAGACATTGACAGATATGCAAGGTATTTTCACATTAAAATTCGTGGAAAAGAAACATGAGACAGAAAAATACAAGAGGGAGCCTTCACAAAGGCTGTTTGGGAGAAGTCTCAGTAGTCGGTGGAGCCTTAGCAGTCGGCGGGGCCATAAAAGGAGGAGGTATTGGAGGTTGATCATTTGGAGCTTCACTAAGCGGTACAGCCCCAGAAGATGAAGGCAAATACTGTTGGAACAAACCCACAAACCTCTGATGATCAAGTAAAATCTGACCATCAGATTCCTACATCTGGTGAATTTTCCTTTTCATGTTTGTGGCATAGTTGTGTGCGAGCTTGTGCAATTGTTTATTCTCATGCTTGAGCCCTCTAATCTCCATTTTGAGACTCATCACTTTAGCCGCCAACGATTCAACTAGACGGGTTCGAGCAAATAGGCGTTGGGCCATGTTGGACACAGAACCCGCACACTGCACACTAAAAGCCAAAAACTCCTTAACAGCCAACTCATCAGACCGTTTGGAAAGTAGTCTGTTATCTTTAGGAGTGATAAGGTTCCGGGCCACCACCACAGCAGTCAGGTCATTATTCATCACTGAATCTCCAATGGTAAGAGGACCAGTAGGGGATATGAAGGATGGGCGCCATATGTTGTCTGGAGAAGACATGGCAGCCCCTTCACCAAGGTTCAAGTCAAAACGACGGTCGGAAGGGCCTGACATTTTCAAAGGTGTTGAAGAAAGAAGAGGTCGGACAAGTCAAGATCTTAGAAGTGCAAGAAGGGAGTTTCTACAAGAGCAAATTCAAGTGTGCTTTGAAATGAACTGCGTGCCTCTATAAAAATCAACACTCGACAGTATTTCAGATATCGAAGAGGTGAGCTCAGAATTCAAAGAGGCCAATTCAAAAATCGAATAGGCGCTAGCTTTCTCAAAAGTTGGGCGTCCACATTTGTCCGCACTCGTCACATGCAACCTTTACACTTGACGGAGCTCAGAACTCGAAGAGGCAAGCTCAGAAATCGAAGAGCCATTTGCTTTTCCAGACGTGTCAACATCTATCACATGCACGCTCAACTTTGCGAAAATCACGGGCAGTTTGTCGAAGCACCGATTCCAAATATCGAAGAGGCATCTGCTTTATCCAGACGTGTCAGCATCTGTCACATGCACACTCAGCTTTGCGAAAATTACGGGCAATCTGTTGAAGATTTCTGGTGAAGTAGAAACCACGTGAAGTCTACTGTTCAATCATCCAACGGTTGCCGACAAGAGTGAAAGAATAGTACTGGTTATTATTTCCTATAAATGTCGACCTTCACCCTCTATAGCAAGGCAGACATACATAACCTTCCTTTATCTCCGAGAATGCCTTTCCAACAAACCCTCTCGAGTCACTCAGTGTTCCTTATTCCTTAGGGTACCTCTGCAAACAACTCATCCAAAGCAAAAGTATTTCATATCATGAAGGTTGAAAGCAAGAGTATCTCATATCATGCTTTCTCCCTGTCCTTCTCCTTGTCGTTGTTTTGGGACAAGGAGAAAGAGAGTAATCAGCCAGCACTTGGTATCAATCTTCCGATCTGGAACCGACTGCCTGGAACCCCTTCCTGATTGCTTACCTAGCCTTGCTCTCGAGTACTCATCTTCATCATTTTATGCTTCCTCTTCGTCTACCACATCTGCCTGGGGAACAGATAAGGGAAGTGAAAATGATACCTCGAAGCATGTGGAGACAATTTGCCAATTCATGCTCAGCTAGGGACAAGGAGAAAGAAAGCAAGAGGTGGGCACTTGAAAAGATTGAAGAAAGAAACAGACCAACACCTCTACCTCGTGCTTGCCTGCAGAAGAAACAAGCAGAGAAGAATGCAGACTGCACAATCAAATCAAACAAGCAGAAGGAGTCTAATTTGAAACCAAGGAACTCTCGCTCAAAATTCTGAACCAATTTGAGATCAAAGCTGTGGAAAGACAACATGATCACTTATCTCCAAAACCAGATTTGCGTTCTTAAACTCTACTCTGTTTGGTTTTTACTTTGCTATACTTGTCATGTTTATTTGTTGTTTGTTTGGTTGTTTGTTTTTGTGTGAGTTTATGCTTGAAACATTGAGGACAATGTTTGATCTAAGTGTGGGGGGGTAACCACTGTTTTGCATGAAATTCGTAGGAGTTTATCACCCATTACTTCTAGTGTTCCTTGCTATTTTAAGTGTTTTTAAGCTGTTTTGGAGTGTTTTGACATAAAAATCTGAAAATCTCATAAAAATTTGAAAAAATTGTTTTGAAAAACCCAAAAAGAGTTGTTTTTATGTGTTTGTTTGTGTCTTAAGGTACCTTCCAACACAATGATGAGGATTTGGTTTTTAATTATATGACTGTTAAAGAGAGTTATAAACATGGATGAAAGTTTGATTTACTCTTTGTTGTATACTTGGTTATGGTTTCAATTTATGAATTCACATGCAATCATAAAAGAAAAATCAATTTTGTACCATGCTTGAAGGAAGGAACTTAAATGAACGCTACAACCTTATGAGACTTGAGCCTAAAACATTTATTTGGAGAGCTAATAATCTGTGCATTCTTGTTTTCTAAAGTCGTTGCATGATCTCATTATTCTTTGCTTGGTTACTACTTAGAAGGCATTTCATCATTTAGTTCCAAATGCTAGAACTCATGCCTATTTCATTCAAAGCATGCTATTGATTTGCATAACACATATTCAAGATGAAGTTGTGTAGTGATCACCAACAAAGACAAATTGCCGTGTATCCTACTTCATTATATGTTTAAGTTTAACCCCGTTGAGCCTTGTGTAGCCTATGTTCTTTGTTAACCCACATTGTCCTCACCTAGCCTAGATTTGAACCATCCATACCCTTGTTCTTGAATCTGATAGGAGCATATTTATGCTACTTAATTGGCTTGTTCTCGTGCATTTAGGTTGTGTTTACTTAGCTATTTTAGTGTTTAAAGTCACTTTTATGTGTTTTCAGGTTCTAAGGTCAAAGTGTGCAAAAAGAAGCAAAATGGAGCCTTTTGGAGCAAAAGGAATGGATGAATTGAAGTCTTAAAGAAAGTTGGTTTCCTAATTCAAGAAGGATTCCTAATCAACGAGGGTTCCTAATTGAAGAAGGATTCCTACTCATTCGAGGATTCCTAATTGAAGAAGGATTCCTACTCCAACAAGGATTCCTACTTGAAGTAGGAAAGTTAAGCCAGGGTTTCCTATTTTGGTTGACCTTCCCTATTCCTAAATGTCCTTAATTTCCAGCCACTTTGAATACCTTTTAAGCACTTTGGGACATCAAACAAAGGCCCTAAACCACTCTAGGACCTTTGCCGCACCTCCCTCATCCTTTCCTCTTCCTTGCCGTGCAAGGGAGAGGGTTTCTTTCCCAAAATCTGACCTAAAACACCTTCCTAATCTGTTTTAGGTTAGTGCCGCACCTTTTGGCTAATTCCCCTTAAGTTTCTGATTTAATTTCCTATTTCTAGAAGCTTTTGACTAAATTTCTGTTTACCAAAAGAGTCTAGGGTTTTTAATTTCCTAATTCCTTTAAATAAACATTCTTGTGCAGCCACAAAAATCACCATTCATCCAGAAAATAATCCTTCACGCCATAAACCATTCTCCATCTTCAACAGCCCCATTCCTTCACCATTCACCATATTTTCTGACCCAAAACCACCCTAGCCGTCCCATACACCTATCCCAGCCATAAACCCATCATTCTACACCATCCATAAGCCCCAAAACTCACCCACTTGTGCGTGGCAGCAAGGAGGAAGAAGGAAGGATCGTTGGATGTTCAAGCTTCATCGTTGGTGCATTCTAGGTGTAATTCGTTTCATAATTTCAATGTGTAATTTCTTCCTCTTTCGTTTTGCTATGAACATGAGTGGCTAAACCCCTATTGGTTAGGGGTGATTTCGAAGCCATGACTATGTGTGCAATTTGATTTGATAAATTCCAGTTATGAATTCTTGAATCGTGAATGCAATTGGCTTAACTGTGCGAATAATAACTTATTTGTGTTTGTTAATTAAGGGTCGACACTTAATTGGCTTGCATGAATATGATACTAGAATATAAGGTTGTTTCACATAATCGTCACACATTTATATTCATTAGTAGTGAAGGTCGCTAGTCATGATCGCGTTAAGTCCAATTCTTAGCATGAGTGACATGATGTCATAGTTGCAAGTCCTTTGTCAATGCTTATAGTTTTCATTGAACGTAATGATCTTTGATCGTATCTTTATTATGATGTCATGTAGGGAACTTTTAAGGAATGCTTCGGGTTGTCGAATGATGTCATCCAATCCGATAACACAAGGAAAACTTGAGAATTAACTAGTGATGTCACGGTTAATTTGGGGCATTGTCATTCGTAATTCTATGAAGGAATAACTGGAAATTGAGTCGTTTGCATACTTGTCATGTGTGGAGAAAGAGCCTCTAACTAATCCATCATCCATAGTTTCATTTAATTTCGTTTTACAATCTGCTTTTAATTTGCAATCTGTTTTGTTAGTTAATTTTCGTCCAAAACAAATCCCCCTTTATTTTGAAGTCTTAGATTAGTTAGAAAGTGTTTTGATTTGTGTGTCTAAGTGTTTTGATTCAAGTTGTCACCCAAATTCGTCCAAGTTCTTGTTAGGTTCTCAAAACTGCCCAGAAAGTGGTTTTTAGGCAGTTTTGAGTCATTAGGTTGCTCTTTTGAGTTTTAGGTTTGTTTAAGGGTTTTAACCTTTAATTTTGCATTCTTTGAGTCTAGTTTAGTGTTTTAAACTTTGTTTTTGAGTTTTTAAGTCAGTTTCCAAGAGTTTAGCAATCCCTCCTAATCCCCGGTCTAGAACGATCCCTACGTACATACTTTACTACATTTGTCAAAAGAGGGTTTAATTTGTGTGTTTAGTTATTTTACGCATCAGAATCATAGTAAAGCATGACTCAAAATGAATTCCTTTTTATTAAAGTATTGCAGAAAACAAGTGTGGGGGAAGTGATTCTTGTTGTGTGTGTGTGCCAAAATCCTTAATAAGGCACGGGTAGGAAAGAAAAAGAAAAAGAAAAATTCGTGGAAAATAGAATGAAAAGTTGTGGAAAAGAGCTTTAAAGTGTCGTTTGTTGAAGAAAGGGTCCAAAAACATTGAATTAGGCCCTAAATGTTGCATAAATCTTCCATTTGTATTTAAAAGTTGATTCTGCATTCTAAAGTAAATTCCAAGTGTCGATTTCATTGCTTTGCTTGCTATCGCTTTAAGAATATTTGTTACCCCTATCCTTCCTTTGTTAGCCATTACTCCCAAGCCTCGTTACAACCCTTGACTTATATCTTGAGTGTTATGTGTTTCAATTTGTGGAGTTTGAATTTGGTATGAGCATATGGTGTCACTGGTTCTCGCATCTAAATAGTAGCATTCCATTCATGAGATCATATTTAAACATGCTTATTAACTCCAGAAATTGCTTTCTTTGTTGTAACATATGTGAGTACTAGTCTTTTATCTAGTGTACGGTGTGTAGTCAGAAAATGTGTGTAAAAATAGAGAGTATCTTGTAAGGAATTGAGCAAATTCTCTAAGGCATGTTACTACATTCAAAACATTGTTTTATTGATTAATCGTGAACTAGTAAGTGGTCACTGTGATTAAGTATGTGCTCAAGTGTTAAGTTGACTAAAATCTGTGGGAATGATGATTTTTAACTTGTCATGTGCGTTGGAACTCCCTGAGGCAAACGTTGGAAGGTTTAGGTTGTGTTTTGTTTTCTTTATTTTGCTCGAGGACTAGCAAAAGCTAAGTGTGGGGGTATTTGATAAGCTCATATTTATATATATTTTACATAAAATTCACTTGTCTTTTCTTAGTTAGTTCCTTATATTTTTGAGCTATTTACTATGTTTTTGTGTTTTGTGTGATTTATCAAGCAAAGAAAAGAAAAGTAGCACAAGTGAGATATTAAGTAACAAATTCGTCAAAACTGCCTGTGCAAATTAGCTGACTTTGGAAGCATGTTACAAACAGCTCAGAATGAATGAGAGAATGAGCCTTGTATGCTTTGAAAGCTACGTATGTCTATTTTCTGGAACAATTTACAGATTGTTAATATCCTTTTTTTAGAAGAAGTTATGGGCATTGTAACACTGAAAGGTTCAGAAAAGGGCTAAGCAGATTTGTCTAATAAAATGAGAAAGTAAAGGCACTTGTTTTATGTTTTGCTTTGTCATCAACACTCAACAACAAATGGGGTTATGATTGCACTAATTTGGCTTTGGAGCAAGTGGAAATGCACAGCTAGAAAGAGAAGGCACAAACACATGCAAAGGGAGGAGACATCAAACAGCTCACACACATGCAAGGATGACATTCACACACATGCAAACTGCATAGACAGGTTGGAGGACAGAAAATGTGTTTGTTTTGTGGTTGAAATGATGGGGAACATGTGTGTGCAAATGGGCAAAGGAAACACACACACATGGGCAAAGGAAAGGCACGGCATGGGCATAAAATACACCACTACATTCACTCATTACGACAACACCCACCCTTGTCCCCTTCATTATTTCTGTTTTCATGCACCATTACATTTAATCATTGCACTTAAGTGGTGCACATCCCTTGTCCCCTTCACACATCAGATTTCATTCACTTTCACCTCCACTACATGCACTTATTGATGCACCACTCCTTCACTTTCCTTGCCCATGTCGTGCATCATGAATCCACCTGCACCTATGACTAATTTCTGCACCATTCCACCTCCCTTTCCTTTATCTACCATGTGCACAATCATTCATGTTCCCCACTTGCATTCATAGCTGCAACACCACTCCATTTCACCCCCTATGCTTTGCATTATTACTTCACATTCACCTTTGAATCATTGCTCACACCACCATCCATCCCTCCATGCCGTGCACTTCCTCTATAAAAGGAAGTGTGTGTTGATAGGAGCATATTTATACGACTTAGTTAACATGTTTTCTTGCATTTACTTAGTTAGTTATTGCTTATAAGAGTGTTTTAAGCTATTTTTGTGTGTTTGTAGGTCCTAATAACAAAGTTGGAAAGAAAGTGCAATTTGGTGCAATTTGGAGCAATTTTGGGCCAAAATGGATTGCATGCATATGGAGCAAGTGGGATGGACGTTTTTGGTGTTTTAAAAAGGGTTTCAACACATGCAAAAATCTGAATAATGAAGTTGAAGTGTGGAAGTGTGCAGATACATACACTTAAGGAACAATTTGAAAGGAAAAGAAGTGAAAGATGCCATTTGTTGGATTGCTTTACAAGATGTATTCACATTTTCAGCAACTACAAACATAATTGCAAGCTGAAATGATGCATAGCATGTGTGTAGAGGTGTAAAGTGGCCGAAAGTTGATGTTTGCAAGATGAAATGATGCAAAACATGTGGGTGAAAGTTGTCTAACAGCTAGTACATGTGGAAAAGGGATGGAATACAAGGCAAATGCATCAGAAATTGAAGAATGAAGGCACATGGACAGCTACAAAGGAGTTGAATTAGCAAAAGAGGAATGATTGCCTTTTGTTAAAGGCAAGACACAATGATAAAAGAGCATGTAAACTAGCTGTTTTTGCATCATTTTGGTCTTTGTTTGTATTGTTTATTGAAGCCACTTGAGTGATTCTTTGCTTTGGAGCTTCTATAAATAGGGAGTGAAGGGAACAACACTACACATTACACTACATCAAAAACATAATCAGCCACACCACCCCTCCATATTCAGAATTTTCGCCAGAAATCATTCCCTCTCTTTGCCATAGACTTCCTTCACCATTCTTCCATATTTTTCTGATATTTTTTACCCAAGCCATACCCCCCATCAATCCTAAACCCTTCCTTACCATTCCCTACCCATTCTCCCACGTAAAAACAAGTTTAAAATACTAAACTAGACTCAAAGAATGCAAAACTAAACTTTGAAACACCAAAACAAACCAAAAGACTCAAAACAGCAAGTAAACACTCAAAACTGCCTTAAAAACACAATCTGGGCAGTTTTGGACACTAAGGAAGAATTTGGACGAAAATTGGTTTTGACTTGACTCAAGACACTTAAAAACACAAAGTAAAACACTTACTAACTAATTTGACACTTTAAAACAAGGGGGGAAAAAGGGGGATTGAATTTGGACGAAATTAAAAACAAAACAAACTTTGTTAATTAGAACAGATTGTAAAAACGAATTTGATGTTTATGAATGGATGGAAGGCTAGCTAAGGGGTTCATCTCCACACATGTTATACTTGCATTCAAAACGATTTCCAATTGCTTTTCAATAAACCATGAACTCTCAACGCCCCAAGTTAATTAGGTCCGCTTAAATTAACCTTCAGATTTTCCTAACGTTATTGAATTGGATGATTGCATACGACAACCCAAAACATTCCCCACAAGTCCCCTACATGATTGCATAATAGAGATACAAGCAAGAATCATTAAGTTCTATGAAAACCATAAGCATTGACGAAGCACTTGTTACTATGATTGCATGAAACTTATGCCAAGAATTTACTTAACGCGATTGAGATCATCAACCTTTACTACTTGTGAATATAATTCCATAACGATTAGGTGAAATTTCCTTATATCCTAGCATTCAATTTATGCATGATAATTAAGCGTGCACTCTCAACCAACACACACAAATCAATGTAATTCACATAGATTTGGTTTAAAAAAAAAATGTAATTCACATAGATAAGTAAATTGAATTCACAACTTATGAAACGCAATTAGAAGTAATCAAATCATATTGCAAGCATAAACATGTATTTCGAATCCCCCCTAGCCAAGGGGGGGTTTAGTTCCTCATACGCACAAAACAAAGAGAATTGAATTTAAACATTGAAAGCAAAGGAAAAGAAACACCTAGAAATTCCAGCGACGCGAACTTGAATTGCATGAACTTCCGAGCCTCCTTCTCCTCCTCCTTGGTGCGGCAAGGGTCTAGGGAAAGGTTTGGGACTTATATGTATGGTTGCATGATTATGGACTAAGGTAGAAGTGTTTAGGAAGGGTAGGGGGTGCGGCAAAGGTGTGGAGAAGTGTTTGGACGAATTTCTGAATTTATGGGATGAATGAATGTGTATGAGAAGTGGTATCAATGAATGGGTGTGGCACCATGTATTTATAGGGTCCTAAAAGTCTAGCAAATCAGATTAGGACTTGGAGGATTAAATCCCATCAGGAAAGGGCTTAAAACAATCAGATTTTGGGTAGGAAAGGTCCTCCTAGGTGTGGCAGGAATGAATTAGAAGGATAAGGCTTCTAGATGGCCTTGCAAGGCAAGGAATTCAGGTTTCTAGAAGACCTAGGGTACGGCATTAAGGGATAAGGATAAGGTTTAGGTGTCCTAAATGGATAAGGTGTCCTAAATGGATAAGGACTCCTCATTTCACTTGGAAACTTTGCCTATTAGGATTAGGAAATGTTCTTTGTAGCTGCAACTTGATGCCATTTGGATTTAACATTCCTACTTCGAGTAGGAAACCTTGTTTGAGTAGGAATCTTCATTCTTCTAGGAATCCATCTTCAACTAGGAATCCCTCGTTGATTAGGAATCCTTCTTCAATTAGGAATCCTTTGTTGACTAGGATTTCAACTTTTGATTAGGCGCTTTCCTACTTCGACTAGGAAACCTTGTTCAAGTAGGAAACATCATCTTCAAATCTTCAATTTCGTCCATCCTCTTGGCTCCAAGTATATGATGTCCATTCCAAGCTCAAATGTGCTCCAAAAGGCTCCAAAATGCATCCTTTTGCATACTTTACCCTTAGAACCTGAAAATACATCAAACTAGCTCAAAAGACTACTTTAACTAAAGAAAAACAATGTAAATGCACAAGAACAAGCTAACTAAGGTGCATAAATATGCTCCTATCACCCTCTTTTTATCAATTGTAGTAAGGAATGTAAGTAGGGATCGTTCTCGGCCGAGGATTAGGAGGGATTGCTAAATCATTTAAAAACTGACTCAAAAACGTAAAAACAAATTTTAAAACACTAAACTAGACTCAAAGAATGCAAAACTAAACTATGAAACACCAAAACAAACCAAAAGACTCAAAACAACACCTAAACACTCAAAACTGCCTTAAAAACACAATCTGGGCAGTTTTGAACACCTAACACAAATTTGGACGAAATTAAGTTACTACTTGACTCAAGACACTTAAAAACTCAAACTAAATTGATTTCTAACTAATCTAACACTTCAAAATAAATGGGGATTGAGTTTTGACGAAAATTGGAAACAAACAGAAACTTTGTAAACTAAACAAATTTTAAAACGAATTTGGTTAAAGTGAATGGATGGAAAGCTAGCTAAGGGGTTCTTCTCCACACATGTCACACTTGCATACGAAACGATTTCCAATTGCTTTTCAATAGATTATGAATTCCCAACGCCCCAGATTAATCGTGAATTGCACTAATTAACCCTCATATTTTCCTAAAGTTATCGAATTGGATGAATTGCATACGACAACCCAAAACATTCTTCACAAGTTCCCTGCATGAAAGCGCATAACAAAGATACAAGCAAAGATCATTAAGTTCTATGAAAACCATAAGCATTGGCGAGGCACTTGTTACTATGAATTGCATGAAACTTATGCCAAGAATTTACTTAACACGATTGTGATCTGATGTGAAAATTATGTTCACACACAAAATTAAACCCTATTTGTGACGATTGTAGTAATGATGTACGTAGGGATCGTTCTAACCGGGGATTAACTAGGGGTACTAATCACTTGAAACTGAATTAGAAACGTAAAAACAAAGTTTAAAACACTAGATTAGACTCAAAGAATGCAAAACTCACGTTTAAAATACTAAAACAAACCAACAACGCAAAACAGCAACCAAAAGACTCAAAACTGCCTTAAAAACACTTTCTGTGCAGTTTTGAACACAAAGCACCAAATTGGACGAATTTGGGTTTTAACTTGTACCAAAACACTTAAGAACATAAACCAACACACTTTCCAACCAATCTAGGACTTCAAAATAAATGGGGATTTGATTTGGACAAAAATAAACTTAAATGGCAGATTGTAATAGAAACAGATTGTAAGACAAAGTTATGAAGAATCAATGGATGATGGAATGGCTAAGGGGTTCTTCTCCACACATGAAATATATGCAACCTAAATCAATTTTCAGTTATCAATTTGATAAGTTATGAATCTTGACATTCCAAGTTAATTAGGTCCGCTTAAATTAACCGTCAGATTTCCCTAGAATCATTGAATTGGATGAATATGCATCGCAAACAAATTATTCCTAACAAGTTTTTTATATGAACAGCATGATAAAGAGACAAGTTAGAATCATTACGTTCTTTGGAAATCATAAGCATCGACAAGGCATTCGTAACTATGAAAAGCATGATACTCTTGCCAGGAATCTACTTAACACGATCGTGACTAGCGACCTTAACTACTTACGAATATAAATTCATAACGATTAAGTGAAACAAACTTATATCCTAGCCTCAAATTTGATAGGAGCATATTTATGCGCCTTAGTTGAGCTTGTTCTTGTGCATTTATAGTGTTTTTCCTTAGTAAAATAGTCTTTTAAGCTAGTTTTATGTGTTTTCAGGTTCTAAGGGCAAAGTATGCAAAATGATGCATTTTGGAGCCTTTTGGAGCAAATTAGAGCTTGGAATGGACATCATATGCTTGGAGCTAAGAGGATGGACGAAATTGAAGATTTGAAGATGATGTTTCCTACTTGAACAAGGTTTCCTAGTCGAAGTAGGAAAGCGCCTAATTAAAAGATGAAATCCTAGTCAACAAAGGATTCCTAATTGAAGAAGGATTCCTAATCAACAAGGGATTCCTAGTTGGAGATGGATTCCTAGAAGAATGAAGATTCCTACTCAAACAAGGTTTCCTACTCGAAGTAGGAAAGTTAAATCCAAATGGCATCAAGTTTCAGCAACAAAGAAGAATTCCAAGTCCAAGAAGGAAAAGGAGTCCAAGATGAAGAAGGAATGATAAAGACAAGGTTTCCTAATCCTAATAGGCAAAGTTTCCAAGTGCAATGAGGAGTCCTTATCCATTTAGGACACCTAAACCTTATCCTTATCCCTTAATGCCGTACCCTAGGTCTTCTAGAAACCTGAATTCCTTGCCTTGCAAGGCCATCTAGAAGCCTTATCCTTCTAATCCATTCCTGCCGCACCTAGGAGGACCTTTCCTACCCAAAATCTGATTGTTTTAAGCCCTTTCCTGATGGGATTTAATCCTCCAAGTCCTAATCTGATTTGCTAGACTTTTAGGACCCTATAAATACATGGTGCCGCACCCATTCATTGATATCACTCACCACTTCTCATAC
>VIEB01001928.1:0-10473 GCA_006547085.1 Malus baccata | reverse complement strand
ATGTGTGGAGATGAACCCCTTAGCTAGCTTTCTATCCATTCAATTCAATCAAATTCGTTTTTACAATCTGTTCTAATTCACAAAGTTTGTTTTGTTTTTAAATTCATCCAAAACCAATCCCCCTTTGTTTTAAAGTGTCAAATTAGTTAGTAAGTGTTTTAGTTTGTGTTTTTAAGTGTCTTAGGTCAAGTTAAAACCAATTTTCGTCCAATTTTGTGTCTAGTGTTCAAAACTGCCCAGATTGTGTTTTAAACTGCCCAGATTGTGTTTTTAAGGCAGTTTTGAGTGTTTTGGGGCTGTTTTGAGTCTTTTGGTTTATTTTGGTGTTTTAAAGTTTAGTTTTGCATTCTTGAGTCTAGTTTAGTGTTTTAAACTTGTTTTTACGTATTTGAGTCAGTTTTCAAGTGATTTTGCAATCCCTCCTAATCTCCTGTTTAGAACGATCCCTACTTACATACATTGCTACAATTGATAAAAAGAGGGTTAATTTGAGTGCTAGTTAATATCATATCAAAATTCAAGTATGCAAATTAAGCGTGCACTCTCAACCAACATACAAGAATAAATTCTAAATCAAACGGTTAAGCAAATTGTATTCACGACTTATATAACGATAACTGAAAGTAATCAACTTATTTCGCATATATAATCATGGTTTTGAATCCACCCTTAGCCAAAACGAATTTAGCCAATCATACTTAAAGCAAAACAAAGATTACATGAATTAGACATTGAAATATAAGATAGAAAACACCTAAAATCGTTCAACAACTCAGAATGAAACGCCAAACGATCGTAGTGAATCTGTCCCCTCCCTTGCTGGCGGCAGATTGGGTTGTGAAGATGTTTTGGGTAGTTTTATGGTGTAGAATGGATGGGGAATGGTATGGAGAGGTTTAGGGTGAGTGTGGAGGAGTGTTTGATGGTTGGAGGATGGTGGAGAACTCGGCAAAGAGGGTGGAAGAAGGTGGAGTGGCTGTTATGTTTTCTGGGCACTAGAATGGTGTTTTTGGGGTGTTTTGCTGCCTAGGGTGTGTATGGACGAATTTTTTGTGATGAATGATGAATATGGGAGAGTGATCTTTTGACAAGGGTGATAGGAGCATATTTATGCGCCTTAGTTAGCTAGTTCTTATGCATTTTTGTTATGTTTTCTTCGTTAAAGTAGTCTTTTAAGCTACTTTCATGTGTTTTCAGGGTTTAGCGGACGTATTACATGAAATGATGCAAGTTGGAGCTTTTGGAGCAAAAAGTGAGCTTGGATTGAAAAGGACATGCTTGGAACGCAAGGTTGGGATGGAATTGAAGAGTTGAAAAATTGAGGTTTCCTACTTGAAGTAGGAAAGCTAAGCCTAAAAGTTTCCATTTTGGGTCGATCTTTCCTAAATCGGTATTGGCAACCAAAGTTTCTAAAGTTGGAAGTTTCTATTCTTGGAGGTTTCCAATTTCGAGAGTTTCTATTCTCGGCTTTGGGCTTTTGTTAATTAGGGTTTTAGGTGCCTATTTATATGCTCCTTAACACCCTAGCCGAAGATCTCCTTCCCTCTCCACAAAAATCAGAAAATCATCAACCTTTCCCCACCTTGCCGCAGCCTTCAACCATTCCAGCACCATTTATACATCTTCCCATTCTAAAAATCAGAAATCACCATCTGTCCATCACCTTTGCCGAGCCAAACCTTCACCCAAATCCATAGTTTCTGACCTAAAACCCTCCTAGCCGTGCCCTACACCTATCCTAGATAGTTTTCCACCATTCCCCCTCATCCAAAGTCATCCAAATTCATCCAAAAACCCCTTAAATCCTCACTGCCGCAGCAAGGAGAAGAAGCAAGTTTCTGTGCAGATTTCAAAGTGGAATTCTTGGGCATTTTAGGTGTAATCTTTCTTACGTCTTTGATGTTTCAATTAAATAAACTTATTGTTGTGAGTATGAGGAACTAAACCCCCTTAGTTGGGGGGTGATTCGAAACCATGTACATGCTTGCAATTTGATTCGATTACATTCAGTTGTTATTTCATAAGTTATGGATTCAATTCGTTCATCTATTTGATTGATAATTTATTTGTGTATGTTGATTGAGAGTGCACGCTTAGTTTTCATGCATGAATATGATGCTAGATTATGAGGGAGTTTCACCTAATAGTTACAATCTTATAATCACAAGTAGTGAAGGTCGCTTGAAACCGATCGCGTTGAATGAATTCTTAGCATAAGTTTCATGCAATTCATAGTAACGAATGCTTCGTCAATGCTTATGTTTTTCATAGAACGTAATGATTCTTGCTTGTATCTCTATTATGCAATTCATGTAGGGAACTTGTAGGGAATGTTTTGGGTTGTCGTATGCAATCATCCAACTTAATAACTTGTGGAAAAACTGAGGGTTAATTAGTGCAATTCACGGTTAATTTGGGGCGTTGAGTATTCATAGTTTAGTGGAAGAACAACTGAAAATCGTTTTGTTTGCAAGTGTGACATGTGTGGAGAAGAACCTCCTAACTAGCCTTTTATCCATTCTTTTCACCAAAATCGTTTCTACAATCTGTTTTATTTAAAGTTTCTGTTTTGTGTTCAATTTTCGTCTAAAACAAATCCCCCTTTAATTTGAAGTCTTAGATTAGTTAGAAAGTGTTTTGATTTGTGTTTCTAAGTAGTTTGATTCAAGTTTTCATCAATTTTCGTCCAAATTAGTGTAGGTGCTCAAAACTGCCCAGAAAGTGGTTTTTAGGCAGTTTTGAGCCTTCTAGTTGCTGTTTTGGTTTTTAGGTTTGTTTAAGTGTTTTAACTTTTAGTTTTGCATTCTTTGAGTCTAGTTTAGTGTTTTTAACTTTGTTTTTGAGTGTTTAAGTCAGTTTCCAAGTGTTTAGCAATCCCTCCTAATCCCCGGTCTAGAACGATCCCTACTTACATCTTTACTACAATTTGACAAAAAGAGGGTTTAATTTGTGTGCTAGTTAATATCATATCAAAGGGATGTAAACATGTATATATAGGCCCCAAAAACCCTAGAGAATCAGATTAGGCAATGGAGGGTGAATTTGTGGTGTGTAATGGTCCAAGGATGAAAATGAAGTAATGATGCAAAGTATGGAGGGTAAAATGGAGTGGTATTTCAGCTAGGGAGCATGAATGATTGTGTGCATTGCATAGAAATGAAAAGGGGAGGTGAAATGTTTCAGAAATTTGTCAAAGGTGCAGCAACATGTGTTGCACACGGCATTGGATCCCAAAGGTGGCTGATGGAGAATCAATTGGTGCATGGAATGGTTGTGAAAGTTGTGTGAAATCTGATGGGTGAAGGGAACAATAGGTATGCAGCAATTAAGTGTAATAATTAAGTGTATTGAGGCATGAAATCAGAAATATTTTAGGGGACAAGGATGATTAAGCATGCATGGGAATCCAAAGGGAATACAATGGGGTTGCACGGCAAGGAAGGTGTATCCTTTTGTGGCTGAGTTCTTTATCCTTTGTACACTAATTCTTCACATTCTAAGCCTCTTTAAGTCTTCAATTTCGTCCATCCACCTTGCTCTATGCATTTGCTATCAATTCCAAACCCGAAACTGCTCCAAAGGCCTCCAAAATGCATCTTCTTGCACACTTTGTTCTTAGAATCTGAAAACACACAAAAATGACTTTAAATACTAAAATAACTAAGAAAACATAACGTAAATGCGCAAGAACAAGCTAACTAAGTCGCATAAATATGCTCCTATCATGATCAACAACCTTTACTACTTTCGAATATAAGTTCATAACAATTAGGTGAAATTCCCTTATATCCTAGCATCAAACTTATGCATGAAAATTAAGCGTGCACTCTCAACCAACACACACAAATCAGTTTTGATTCATGTAGATAAGCAAATTGAATTCACAACTTATGAAACGCAATTAGAAGTAATCAAATCATATACCAAGCATAAACATGGTTTCGAATCCCCCCCCTAGCCAAGGGGGGTTTAAGTTTTCTGATATGGTATTAACTAGCACTCAAATTAACCCTCTTTTTATCAATTGTAGCAAAGTATGTAAGTAGGGATCGTTCTAGGCCGGGGATTAGGAGGGATTGCTAAATCACTTGAAAACTAACTCAAATACGTAAAAACAAGTTTAAAACACTAAACTAGACTCAAAGAATGCAAAACTAAACTTTAAAACACCAAAACAAACCAAAAGACTCAAAACAGCCCAGAAACACTCAAAACTGCCTTAAACCCACAATCTGGGCAGTTTTGAACACAAACACTAATTTGGACGAAAATTGGTTCTAACTTGACTCAAGACACTTAAAAACACAAACTAAAGTGATTTCTAACTAATATGTCTCAACAAAGTAAAGGGGGATTGATTTTGGACGAAGTTAAAAACAAAACAAGTAACTAAACTAAACAGATTTTAAAACGAAATTAGGTAAAGTGAATGGATGGAAGGCTAGCTAAGGGGGTCTTCTCTACGCATGTTATACTTGCATACAAAACGATTTCTAATTGCAATTCAATAAACCGTGAATACTCAACACTCCAAGTTAATTAGGTCCGCTTAAAGTAACTTTCAGATTTCCCTTATGTCAATGAATTGGACGGAAAAAGCGCATCGCAACCAAATTATTCCTCAAAAGTTCCCTACATGAAAGCGCATAATAGAGATACAATTAAAGATCATTACGTTCAATGGAAATCATAAGTATTGAGGAGGCACTCGTAACTATGAAAGCGCATGAAACTTATGCCAAGAATTTACTTAACACGATTGTGATCAACAACCTTTACTACTTGTGAATATAAGTTCATAACGATTAGGTGAAATTCCCTTATATCCTAGCATCAAATTCATGCATGCAAACTAAGTGTCGACCCTCAATCAACATACAAGAATAAGTTTTAATTCACATAGATAAGCAAATTGAAATCACAACTTATGAAACGCAATTAGAAGTAATCAAATCATATAGCAAGCATAATCATGGTTTCGAATCCCCCCTAGCCAAGGGGGGTTTAGTTCCTCATAATCGCAATTACACAAAGATAACTTAAATTAAACATTGAGATCATAGATAGAAAACACCTAGAAACGCTCCAACACTCCCAATGCTAGGGTATAGGCAAGGCACCAGGTTGTACTTCTTTCTCCTTCCTTGCAATTTGCGGCACTAGAGAGATGAATGTATTCGGGGATGTATGAATGTAGGAAAATATGGTAGAGGATGGTGACTAAATGGTGCAGCAAAGGGTGGTATTTATAGGCTGAAATTCGCAGCCCCTATGTAGCAAAGGAAAAGGATTTAAAGGCATAATTTGTATAGGATAATAACACACAATCCTTGAAGGAAAAGGCTAAGGCTTTTAGAAACCAAGGGGGAAAGGAATAATCAGGTTTCTAGGAGTTCTAGAAAGGTTTGGGGCGTCACTTTTGTAGGACAAGGGATAAGGCCTTCTAGAAAGGTTGTTTTGTGGCTGATTTCTAGAAAAACAAGGGATAAGGTGTGGCACCTTTGTAGGAAGGGATAAGGCTTCTAGAAATCAGGTTTTAGGTCTCCAAATAGGAAAAGAAATCCCTTTTGTAGCTGAAATCTTTATGCATTAGGATTAGGGAAAGATAGGATAGGATAAGGTTTGTTTGGATAAGATAAGCTAAGATAAGGTTATGGATAATGTTTTGGATAAGATTTCGTCACTTGAGCTGATTCTTTGGCTTTAACTTTCCTTCTTCAAGGAGGAAACCTTGTTTGAGTAGGAGTCTTCAATCTTCTAGAAATCCAACTTCAACTAGGAATCCATTGTTGACTAGGATTTCATCTTCAATTAGGCACTTTCCTACTTCAATTAGGAAACTTTGCATCTTCAATTCTTCAACTTTGAAACACATTCCTAGCTTCTTCAATCCTTCAAATTCGTCCATTCTTTGTGCTCCATATGCATGAACTCCATTCTAGCTTACTTTTGCTCCAAAATGCTCCAAATTACATCTTTTTGCTTACTTTGTCCTTAAAACCTGAAAACACATGAAAATAGCTTAAAAGACTACTTTAACTAAGAAAACATAACGAAAATGCATAAGAACAAGCTAACTAAGGTGCATAAATATGCCCCTATCAAATTCCCCCACACCTAGCTTTTGCTAGTCCTCGAGCAAAACAAAACGAAACAAAGTAAACAAAACGAAATAAAAGATGCAAAACACAACCTAAACCTTCCAATGTTGCCTCAGGGATTTCCATGCACATGACATGTTAAAAATCATCATTCCCACAGATTTTAGCCATGTTTATACTTAAGCACATACTTAATCATAGTCACTACTTACTAGCTCACATTTAACCAATTAAAACAATGTTTTGAATGTAGTAACATGCCTTAGAGAACTGCTCAATTCCTTACAAGATATGCACTCAATTTTCACACAGATTTTCTGACTACTCACCCTATACTAGTTATATGTGAGAAGATTGATGTAATTATGAAAACGAATGCTCACATATATGTCTAACAAAGAAAGCAATTTCCGGAGTTAACAACATGTTTAGATATGATCTCATGAATGGAATGCTACTACTGAGATGCGAGAACCAGTGACACCATATGCTCCTACCAATTTTAAACTCCACAAACTGAAACACATAACACTCAAGATTAAAGTCAAGGGTTGTAACGGGGCTTGGGTATTGGCTAACAAAGAAGGGTAAAGGATAAACGAACGTTCTTAAAACAATAGTAAGTAAGGAAATTGATACTCAGAATTCACTTTAGAATGCAGAAATCAACTGTTAAACACAAAGGGAAGATTTTTGCAATACTTATGGTCTAATTCAATGTTTTGGACCCTTCCTTCAACAATCAACACTTAAGAGCTCATTTTCACATCTTTTTCAACTCTTTTTCATATTTTTCACAACTTTCTTTTTTTCTTGCTATTTTCCACGATTTTTTTTTTTCTCGTGCCACATGAAAGACTTTGGCACACACACATAACAAATCCTTTCCCCCACACTTATTTTCTGCACTACATTGATCAACAGGAATTCACCTTGAGTCATGCTTAACTATGCTTTAAGAACAAGGGTATGGATGATCCTAATCTAAGCTAGGTGAGGATAATGTGGGTTAACAAACAACATAGGCTAAACAAGGCTCAACGGGGTTAAACCTACAAAAACAAATGCATGGAATGAAGGCTTTTTGGCTATGGTGGTAACTACTAAACAACTTCATCTTGTTATATGTTATGCACTCAATTTTAAGCTTTGAATGAAACGGGTATGAGTTCTAGTATTTGGATCTGTAGTAATGAAAACGCATTCTAAGTAGCAACCAAGCAAAGAATGATGAGATCATGCAACGACTTTAGAAAACAACAAATCACAGATTATTAACTCTCCAAATAAACGTTTAGGCTCAAGTCTCTCAGGGTTGTAGCGTTAATTTGAGTTCCTTCCTTCAAGCATGTTACAAAAACTGATTTTTTTTCCTTTGTGATTACATGTGAATTCGTAAACAACAACGATGACCAAGCATAAACCAGAGAGCATATCAAACTTCCATCCATGTTTGTAACTTTCTTTAACCGTCATGCAATTAAAAACCAAATCCTCATCATTGTGTTGGAAGGTACCCTAAGACACAAACAAACACACAAAAACGACTCTTTTTGGGTTTTTGAAAACAATTTTTCATATTTTTATGAGATTTTCGGATTTTTATGTTAAAACACACTAAAATGCTACAAAACACACTAAAAACACTTAAAAACAGTGAAAAACAACTTTTGAAATGTTAGGTGGTAAAATCCTACGAATTTTTCAATAAAAACACTTGTTTACCCCCCCACACTTAAACCAAACATTGTCCTCAATGTTTCAAGCATAGACTCACACAAATGCAAGCAAATAACACAACTAGCAAACATTGGCAAATATGGCAAAGTAAAAGCAATAAAGAGTAGGGTTTAGGAACGCAAATCTGGTTGTGATGCCGGAGCTTCCTAGGTCTTCTTTATTTGCATGGGTTGCCTCCCAAGAAGCGCTTGCTTTAACGTCTTTTAGCCGGACGATACCTCCAATTAAGCTTGAATAGGGCCCACATCATGGAGGGATACATCCTCCACGTCATGCTCCTGAAAATACTCATACATTGGCTCTATGAATGGAAGGGGATAGTAATCCCTCCTGATTGGGGCCTTGTGCTTCCAAAAATTAATGTAAACTTCCCCACCACCTTGCATTCGATTAGGTACCTGCACCAAAGAAGGTAACAACCTATTAGTTGAAATGGGAATCGAAATCGGAATAGGTGGCTTACCAATGTTCGGCAAGGAAGCGGCATCACAATCAACAAATGCATGTCGGGTGCTCTCGGCCAGATTTGGGGGTTTGAGGGTTGTGGCCGTGTAATCCTTGTGTTTTACTCCAATTCCCTCTTTATTGATAGATTGAAATGAAATCTTCTTGATTGGTGTTGAAGGTTCCTGCCTTTTACTTTTAATTACATCAATGGCACAACAAGAACGAACATCATTAGTATTCTCAGTAGATTCAGAAACTTTGAAATTAATCATATCACCACCAAACGCCATAGTGACTGCTCCCTTGGCCACATCAATCTTGGTTTGAGCTGTTTTCATGAAAGGACGTCCAAGTAAGAGTGGTGATGATGGAGAAAGTACTGAATCTTCCATGTCAAGCACATAAAAATCTGCAGGAAAAATCAAATGGTCTACCTGCACCAAAACATCCTCCAAAACTCCTTTTGGATATGCATTAGATCGATCGGCTAATTGAATATTAACACCATCATTTTTAAGCTCTCCTATATTCATCGATGCATAAACAGAATATGGCGTGACATTGATTGATGCACCTAAATCTAACATAGCATGATCAAACCTCGTATTACCAATAACACAAGGATAGTGAAACTACCTGGATCCTTGCATTTAGGTGGTAACTTTCTTTGTAACAACGCAGATACATTCTCACTTACGTGTACCACCTCTTTCTCCTGAATCCGTTTCCTTGTTGTGCAAAGCTTCTTCAAGAACTTAGCATATTTCGGGATTTGCTTTATTGCATCAAGGAGTAGGATGTTGACATGCACCTTCATAAACGTTTCCAGAATGTCTTTTCCTCCTCGTCGTTCTTGGCTTGCATAAACCTGCTAGGAAAGGGCACGTTTAGTGGAATAGAACTTAAGTGGGTCGAATTATGACTTACCTTAGGTTTAGGACATGGCAAAGGTGCAATATGAGGTTGCGGCATTGTTTTCTCCTTCCTTGTCGTGGCTTCCTCATCCTTCTTCTTGCATCAGTTTGTTATCCTCTTGGTGGCCTTGGTTGGAGACTTTTGAATGGTCTCCAAGTTCCTTACCACTTCTCAATGTAATGGCCTTGGCAGTTTCAAAACCTCCTTTTGGATTGACAATGGTTGAACTTGGAAGTCTCCCTTGCTCTCTAATCTGCCCCAAAAACTCAGAAATATGCCCTAATTGATTCTTCATCTCACCCATCTCCTTTTGATGATTCGCCACTACTTGTGCTTGAAGTTGCATCTCTTTGGTTTGATTCTGCAATCCTTGCGACATAGAGGTTAATGACTTAAGAATTTTAGTATTATCAAGGGACGAACCTGAAGTTTGTTGGGTAGCTTGTGGATAGGCTTAAGATGGCACGAATGACTTTTGGAGGAACCCAGGGGGCTGTCGAAATTGGCTTTGTTGTTGAGGTTGTTGTGGCCCTCTCCACTTGAAGTTAGGTGATCACTCCATCCCGGATTGTACGTATTGAGTATGGGTCACTTCTTTGTTGATTTTGGCCTTGATAGCCCACGGCATTGATAGGGGAATATTTATGCACCTTAGTTAGCTTGTTCTTATGCATTTTCGTTATGTTTTCTTAGTTAAAGTAGTCTTTTAAGCTATTTCCATGTGTTTTCAGGTTTTAAGGGCAAAGCATATAAATGAAGGATTATTTTGTGAAAAACATGTTCATTTAAGCAACATCTATAAGCATGCTATTAACAATTAAAAGGCGGAATCATGCTTTCATGCACTTAAAAACAAAACATTAACCATGAAATTCAAGGCCTAGTAGATTGGTGAACCAATACTCAACTCAAATCAAAGTGAGTGGAGAAATATATGCCTTTGTAGATTCCTCTTTGCATAAGCAAAGGCTAATCACCCAAAGAGAGGGCCTTCATTCCTTGCATATTAAATCTATGGATTTGGATGGAAGAATAGGATTCTCCAAGTTCCCAAAATAGAGAACCTCTAAGTATCTTCACCAAGGTTAGATTGGAGAAGAAATGAGTGACCTTGGAGTAGTGGGATTGCTAGATGCACCCCCCAAGGAGGCCGACCTCTTTAGAGAAAAAAGGAGAGACATGTTCTCTCCAGTTTTCTCCAAAAGAAACCCTAAATGAATTTTGGCTATAAAGTCATATTTATACCTTTATTCATTGGAGTGGCAAACTT
>VIEB01001927.1:10369-23397 GCA_006547085.1 Malus baccata | reverse complement strand
AAGTCTCTACAACAGAAGAACTTCACTTTCAATCACTGTAAATTTCAAATGTAATAAAAAGTTAGACAACTGATGCATGACATTTGGTAAAGACTTTTGTGAAGTAATTCAGAGGCGACAAACTATGAAAACTTTATGCAGATAATTAATGGACAGTGGAAGACATAATAACTAATGGAAAGGGATCCAATTCAAGAAATTTTTTAATATGCTCTCGGATATCCTATACGTCAAAACATTGGCCGTCAAATATTGGATATTCAATTCTTGACCAAAAATTTAACAACTAAAAATCGCAATATATAAATATCTGGAGCGTACTAGAATTTTCTCAAATTCAAAAGAAAGTAGTTATATCAATCACTCACTTCCCTAAATTCAGTCCCATGATCTTAATGTTTACATAGATTTATAAGAGGTTAGACTACTCGATATATACCAAATTGGTTTTATGATGGAACTTCAACTTCTTCACAAGTTATACAGTTGGAAACACGAAATATGATCTCAAGTTTCCACAGCTACATGTTCTTGGTTTTTTATTGCTACACAAACATCATGAAGCATTGTTCTTTGTTTTGTGGACACGAGAAATGTTAGATGTTAATAATCTCTGAATCCTTTCCTCCTAATCCACCAAATCAGGGAATTCATGCCTTTGAAAATTGATCCAACAGCTACAAACAAGGGCCCACTTTAAAAGTTATAATAATTTCAGCCGTTGGATGAATTTTCAAAGGCACGGATTCCCTAATTTGGTGGATTAGGAGAAAGGGATCCGGAGAGGATCCCTTTCCTTAATATGTTATGTGGGCAATGCATTAGCTATAGAGCATTTTGGATTTTTTTTATTTTTTTATTTTTTTATTTTTTTGCTGAAGTATTTTGGATTCTGATGAACTTTTCTAGAATAGCTAAGTATTGTTGTTTAAGAATCACTATTTAGTGAGTTGAATTTTGGCAAATGTTACAAAGCTTAATTTTTCATAAGAAAGAAATACCATAATGGAGAAAACTGTTACCCAATGGAGAATCGATTACCCAACTAGTTTGGTTATGGGGAATTATCGTTCTGAGGATTTTAAAATTTCAAGTTTAGGGAAAACAAATAAGTTTGGCTATGGGTATGGCATATCCGAACTAATCTGCCCCATTGCCATTCCTAAATCTTAGGGATTGTACCTATAATTATGGTTTATTATTATGAGTTAAGCTTGGAATCGAGGGAAGAGGATCCTCTTCGGATTCACTTTGTGGGGATCCTAGGGATCACCGCATCTTACCCGTTCATATATATCGTGCGGTCAATTTTCATCATATACTATTTGTGTTTAATTTTAAATAAAAAAAAGTCAAATGATTTATGACCACACGATACAATATGAATGGTTAAGATGTGAGGATCCCTAGGATCCTCACAAATTAGATTCGGATGGGATCCAATTCCAGAATTGAGGTCGGGATCGTTTCACTTGCCACATTGGTTATATATATATAACCAATGTGGCAAGCGTGTATCGTGTGGTCATAAATCATTTGACTTTTTTTATTTAAAATTAAACACAAATAGTATATGATGAAAATTGACCGCATGATATATATGAACGGCTAAGATGCGGTGATCCTAGGATCCCCACAAAGTGAATCTGAAGAGGATCCTCTTCCCTCGATTCCAAGCTTAACTCGTAATAATAAACAATAATTATAGGTACAGTCCCTGAGAGTTAGGAATGGCAATGTGGCAGATTAGTTCGGATGTGCCATACCCATAGCCAAACTTATTTGTTTTCCCTAAACCTGAAATTTTAAAATCCTCATAACGATAATTCCCCATAACCGAACTAGTTGGGTAATCGATTCTCCATTGGGTAACAGTTTTCTCCATTATGATATTTCTTTCTTATGAAAAATTAAGCTTTGTAACACTTGCCAAAATTCAATTGACTAAATAGTGATTCTTAAACAACAATACTTAGCTATTCTAGAAAAATTCATCAAAATCCAAAATACTTCAGCAAAAAACAAAAAAAAGAAAATGCAAAATGCTTTATAGCTAATGCAAAATGCTTTATAGCTAATGCATTGCCCACATAACATATTAAGTAAAGGGATCATCTCTGGATCCCTTCCTCCTAATCCACCAAATTAGGGAATACGTGCCTTTGAAAATTGATCCAACGGCTAAAATTATTATAACTTTTAAAGTGAGCCCCTGTTTGTAGTTGTTGGATCAATTTTCAACGGCATGAATTCCCTGATTTGGTGGATTAGAAGGGATTCGGAGATTACTAACATCTAACATTTCTCGTGTCCACAAAACAAGCAGCAATGCTTCATGATGTTTGTGTAGCAATACAAAACCAAGAACATGTAGCTATGGAAACTTGATATCATATTTCGTGTTTCCAGCTGTAGAACTTGTGAAGAAGTTGAAGTTCCATCATAAAACCAATTTCGTATATATCGAGTAGTCTAACCTCTTATAAATCTATGTAAACATTAAGATCATGGGAGTGAATTTAGGGAAGTGAGTGATTGATATAACTATTTTCTTTTGAATTTGAGAAAATTCTAGTACGCTCCGGATATTTATATATTGCGATTTTTAGTTGTTAAATTTTTTGTCAAGAATTGAATATCCAATATTCGACGGCCAATGTTTTGATGTATAGGATATCCGAGAGCATATTAAAAAATTTCTTGAATTGGATTCCTTTCCATTAGTTATTATGTCTTCCACTGTCCATTAATTATCTGCATAACGTTTTCATAGGTTGTCGCCTCTTAATTACTTCACAAAAGTCTTTACCAAATGCCATGCATCAGTTGTCTAACTTTTTATTACATTTGAAATTTACAGTGATTGAAAGTGAAGTTCTTCTGTTGTAGAGACTTTTTTTTGGATATTCCCAATATTTTAACAGTTAGATTTTCTAGTGAAAGTGCTACTACACGCAAGTCCCATTAAACTTAGTCTCTCTATGCAACAAACATGGGACTTCACTAATAACTAGTCCAATATTGTCCAGCGAAAGCTAATGATGCCAAACAAGCACACCCTTAATTTTCTTTTCTTTTAGTGGGGATATTTTTGAACACTAAATGATCATGAAGAAAAAATGTATTGCGAAGATTAAAAGTGAAAGAACCAAGACAAAGAGGGATGCTACTGGTATGGGTAATCTCCCTTCACCAAAAATGTTTGGACAAAAATGCCCCCAAAACAAATAATGCAGAGGTATTTTAGTCGTATAAACAATCATTTTTAAATAATTATTATTTTTATTACAATTTTGTCATAAAAAATACCAAACAACTCATTTTCTTTCCTCCCTGCGTGCAGATCAGTGGCTGCGATATTGTTCTTCTTGTCCTCTTCCCTAATTCTTCTCCACTTCGCAAACTTCATTTCATCATAACTTTTTCATACGATAACGAAATCGTGCAAGGTTGGAGCCTATAGATTGGTATCAGAACCCTCTTCCATCCAATATGACACCCACACCTCAAAATCAACTGTGCTCAAAGATTGGAGCCTAGAACAGTAACGGTTTCTGGCGAAGTTTTGCTGATTCCACTCAATCCCGCCGAAATTTGGTCTCAGCCCAAGAGAGAAAGATGGTCCTCTCCTGATGATCTTTCTACGTATACTTGAGTTCATTGAGTGAATTGAAGGGATTGTTGATTGAATTTGGATAATGAGGGAATCTAGAAGATCGGGGCATGTTCTCAGGTTTGTACTACTCTATGATTCTCTTTCTCTCTTTCTGGGAATTTGAAGATGCATGTTCTGATTTATTCCATCGATGGCTACGACAAGTAATGATCTTTGGTGTGTTTGGTTCCCAAGAAAATCAATGGAAATTGTTTAATTTTGAACAAGAAAATAATTATCTTGCAAATTTCATCTTCAACCTACAAGGTTTAATTCGTTCTTATGTTCAAAGTTGTTTTGAAAGTGATATAGTAGGCTCTGATGCGTAGCCTTTATTTGATTCATTGCAGCTCCGACCTTTATTTGATTCATTGTAGATCCAAGATTATAAGAGTCGACTATTAGTGTTTGGACATGATGGTCCTTACTTTGATAGTGAAGTTGCACAAGTTCTTTTTCGACATTTCATCACTCAACGTTGCAATAATTTGTGTTGCTTCCTTTAATATCGGTCTCCTACCTGTTTGTGATCATCTTTGTGTATGTGCAATGCAGATTATTATCAAAATTGTAATTGTAGAAAGAACCAAACAACTTATGCATGAAGATTTTGTACATTACGAAGAACCAATCATGTTACCCTATGTCTTTCCTGAAATGCCTATTTAAATTTGTTCATTTTTAAAATGAGTCAAAGAAACCATTTTTTGGATGTTCCAACACAAAGGCCATTGTCCTTGACAAAATGTAAGTAAGATTTAGCCCGATGCCTTTTTAGACATGGCTCTTAATGTATTTGGATTTTTAACTATGCAGTGGTATTGAAGTTAAATGATGACCGCTTGAACTAGATTCGGGAAAATGTGAGTTTAGTGGAGGCTTCGTCTCAACCATCCAAGTGGGCAAATTACCCGGATTCCCAAGACCCGTTTGATTTGTAAAATTAAAAAATATAATGATTTGTAATCATTTTAAGTTTTTACCTATGTAAATCCTACAGTAGAAGCCATGTGATTTCCACAGAAAGCAGCATCAGTAGTAGTAGCAATCATTTCGACAAGTTACTATTCATGAATAGTAAAATCACTTTTTACTATTCATCCATCATTTCAGCCAGCAGCAGCATGAATCCACAGTGAAAAACATCATCATTTGCCAGCCTTTACAGCCTTTGGCATATGCAAGAGACAGACAGCAGCGGGATTCCCAGCCTCAATCATCTAACTTCTTCCTACAAAAGAAGAATCTACTCATAAAGTTCACAAATCAAACAAACTGAGACTGGACCTAGAGCTAGTGCTGGCCATTGAATTAGATCTAAATAATCTACTCATAAAGTTCACAAATCAAACAAACAAAATACAGAAAACTTATATTGATTCACCTTCCTCGTGCGTTGGCTAAACTCCTTCCCCGCTCAAGCGATCCGCTCATGCCTCTCCTGGGACTTATTGTTTAGAACATGCCTTACTGTTTGGTTAGGGAATTAAACAAACGACTATAATGACTGACAGATAAGATAGACTGTAAAATGTAAGGATGAATACAAACCTGACTTGCAAATTATAAAGATGCTAATGCAATTACCACTCACTTGGCTCTGATACCAAATGGGGGCGGAAGCTTACAAACAGATTTCTAATGATGGAATGTCTGATGAGGGCAGTACGAATGGGGGCAATAATGATCATATTGATAGGACGAATATGGAATTGGATTATTATCATCAGATCCATTACAAATTTGGAACCAACTATGATAAACAAATAAGAAGAATTGAATGAATGATTGATTGGTATTTACCTTGAATTTGAGATACTCGATGAATTAACTGTGAGTAAGAATTTTGTGTCATTCAAAATCAGTAGTTATGAAAATATTCTTCATAACGAAAATAATGAATTAAAATTAATGAAGCAGATATGGATTTGAAAATAATTTTATTTCAAATTGGAAACCAACTTAAAATTTTGTCTACTGACGATTGAGAAGGAAAACGGTGGAGCTCGCAGGCATCATTGATTAAAATATAGAATACAAGTGTTTAATAATTTTGGTGGTTGTGGGATGGAGCTAAATAATGACTTCTGTTCTTGAGAGAATTCGCAGAGAGTCTCAACTATGTTCGACCGAAGTCCTTTCTCCTCAAAGATGAATTCTTCTTCTGTAGGAAGAAGTTAGATGATTGAGGCTGGAAATCCCGCTGCTATTTGTCTCTTGCATGTGCCAAAGGCTGTAAAAGCTAGCAAATGATGATATTTTTCATTGTGGATTCACGCTGCTGCTGGCTGAAATGATGGATGAATAGTAACTTGTCGGAATGATTGATGCTACTACTGATGCTGCTTTCTGTGGAAATCACATGGCTTCTATTGTAGGATTTACATAGGTAAAAACTTAAAATGATTACAAATCATTATATTTTTTACTTTTAGAAATCAAACGGGTCTTGGGAATCCTGGTAATTTGCCCACTTGGCTGGTTGAGACGAAGCATATGATGAGTTTGAACTTGGGTCTTCTTCTTCACTTCGCAGCAAAGCTGCTTCTGCTATAAGCTTATCTACCATTTTCATGAGTTGTGAGGATTTCTCTTTCTTCTTTGAACTTGATGTTTTTTAGGACCTGGATGATTTAGATTTTCCTTTGATGGAGGATGAAGGACTAATGTCTGATAAAGACTGAGTATTTTCTGGATTTCTAGCAATGCCTTTGTTGTTGTTGATGATGGAGATACCATTGGAACAGGTTTAATTGGAAATTCTGATGAGACCAAACTGATAATTTTTCCATAATCGAATTTGTCCCACCATTTAACCCACCAGGCTCTGTAAACTTGACTTGTTTCAATCTCATAATTCTATTTCATGATCTAAGAAACCTTGTATTTTTCCATGACCAACGAAAGAAGAGTAACTCTGTTGTCGAAATTGCTTCGATCAAACTTCTTCTAGAAACCAGATGGTAGAATTTGCATGATATCCTCAGGTATTAAGCTGGTTGTTGGGCTATGAGCTGACCACCAATTGGGAAACCATGTTGGGAAGTTCAACCTAAAACTTTTATCAAATGTAATGAACCAAGAATGACTAAAGTCAGATGTTTGGTGAAAAAATATGTTGGTCCATGCTTGAATGTAGTCAAAATAACTATATTTGTTATTGGGAAGGAGAACATTTTGGGTATGAAGCTGTTTGGTATGATAGAGAATGAGTCCCCATTCTTATTCGGTAAGAAATTTTCCAATATGGAGAGAATGGTAGAAGATTTTGTTTTGATGAGTGGTGCTGTAAATAGGTTTGATAGCAATGCTTTCTGTTTGTACCATACTTGACCAGTACCAAAACTACTGAGCACCGGTCAACGTTATACTGTCAAGGACCTAGAAACGTTTCCCTCAAACTAGGAGGCCAATCACAACATGACACGTGTTGACATCACAAGCCAATCATAGCGCGACGCATGTCAACATCAGAAGCCAACCACAACATGACACGTGTCAATGTCATAATGAAACTAGAAACTCTTTTCTATAAATAGAGACTATTCTCTCACAATATTTCCTAATGTCATTTGTACTAAATCATTCACTAGTACTCACAAAATGAGAGATTGAACCTATGTACTTGTGTAAACCCTTCACAATTAATGAGAACACCTCGACTCCATGGGCGTCGCCAATCTGGGTGAACCACGTACATCTTGTGTTTGCTTCCTTGTCTCTATCCATTTACATACTTATCCATACTAGTTACCGGAGCAATCTAGCGAAGGTCACAAACTTAACACCTCTGTTGTACCAAAGTCCTCACTGATTTTGTGCATCAACATTTGGCGCCGTCTGTGGGAATGACACTTATTCCAACTCTCTTAAGCTTTGCCAAGCTGGTTTCCACCATTCGTACACTCTCTTTTGACCAGGCATCCCTCTCCAACATGGGGAGCGAAGGAAGCCACAGCACACAGAATGACACCTCTCTTGCACCTAGTGCGAAGCAACGAAAGAAGGAAAGAAAGAGGGTTGCTCTTCAAGCCAAAGTCGATAAGCTAGAAGCTTAGAACAACAAGATAGCAATGAAGAATGAGGTGTTCCAGGAGCAGTATGAAAAGCTCTTTAAGACGCTCCACGAAACTAGGCGTACTCAAACACGCGAGCTCGTTGCCCTTGTGGACATCAACCATCATCTGGGTACCCCCCAACACAGAGGGTCACCTCTCTTCGTCATGGGTATCCTTGATGAAGAGCGAGCTAATCATCAAAACATTGATCAACATGAGACTTCTCTCAACCCAGATGCTTCGACCCGAAGTAGAAGAAGTGGAGGAAAACACCTCATTGCAGAATGGTTGGAAGGATCGAAAGCCATTTATCGTGACTGCCGAGACTTCCTAAAGCAACGTCGAGAGAATCCCCTCCACATATGCTCGAAGATCAATGACCTAAGGGTTTCTGAAAGGCTCGGTCCCCTCCCACGACCCAGGTCAGCTGCCAATTTAGGGAATGAACGACAGGTCCCAGAGGAACATGAAGGTACGGGGGACTCTGAGGTATTCCGACAGACTTGCTCTAGAAGTCAGTACGGCGAGTCCAAGAAAAAACCACACGCCTTTACCCAAACTTTTCTACTTCCAAGAGGCGATGGAGACATATGAAAGAAAATTCCAGTGGTACATGACTCCACTCAGGTCCCCCTTGTCCTACAGCTCCTTGAGGAAGTAAACAAGTTGAAGGCCGAACATCAGGCCGAGATACCTGACTGGAACCAACCCAGGCCTGGCCCTCTCGCAAGAAGGATCATCGACACCCTCTTCAAACGAAGACAAAACAAAAGCTTGGTTTACAACTCTTTACTGGAAGAGAGGCCCCAATTGAACACCTTAACCTCTTTGAGTCCACCATGGCATATCGGATGCACACCGACGAAGAACGATGTCTTCTCTTCCCCTCCACCCTCTCTGGCGGAGCCCTAAACTGGTATTGTCGTCTTCTACCTGAGACAGTAGACACATTTGAGAAATTGAGGAAACTGTTTGTCTCTAAACACATCTTCCAGACCAATCACTTGCATTCCGCAGATGACTTGTACACTATTCGCCAGAAGTCGGACAAGTCACTACAAGAGTATGTCGGTCGCTTCAGCCATGAGTATTCTCGCTGCGTTGAGGCAGATGACAAGACCGCCCTCAATGCCTTCACGGCAGGCCTACTTACTCTGAGGTGATGGCACAGGCTTACAACCACGCCTCCGCCAAAGCAAGGACATACCAAGGGAACCCCCATATGGTTAACCCCTATCAACAAATGGGAAGTGGAAGTCAAGTTCTACCAAGTGAGGAGATATTGGCCATTCAGACACCCATTGCATCATCTCCTGCCTCATTTAGCTACTCGCTAAGTCACCAAACGTATTTGTCTCTTGGTAAGAGGAAGGATTTTTACTCTCAGCAAGCCTATTACAATAAGAGGGATAAAAGTTCGTATCAAGACAATCAAGGGTGAACATACCGTCGACTATTATGACTATGGGGCTAAGCCTCACTATTTCAAAGTGGAGGACTAGGTACTGAAGGAAATGCTATTATAAGAAGGTATACACATTACAAATGTTTTGACTCTCAATCGCTTGAGATCTTTTGTCATACAAGCCATTCGGCAAATATTTAAAGAAGAGGGAATTCAGACAACTTCTTCTGAGTCTTTTGTGTTCGTAGCACTGGAACACTTGGTCTATGCTGACCTACCTTTATGCTCCAACTCAGAGCTTCAACATGCATACTTTGACACAAAGTATGTGATACTAAGTGTTACAACTAACATGGTTCACATATCAAAAGCATGAATCCCTTCATGCATAGCAAAACATTCATAAGCATCACTCATATCAATCAACATAAACATTATACATTCCAACACATTCATACATAAACATCATACATTCCAACACATTCATACATAAACATCATACATTCTAACACATCCATACATAAGCCAACTGTGCTTCGAAAGGGTTCAACATACTTTGTGTCTTTAACACTTGCTACAATATGCCTCGACACCTTGCCTTTATTCTCACCAACCAGGTGATGAAATGTCAAGAAGGAACTCATCTTCATGCCACCAACTAGGTGATGAAATGTACAACCCGTACTCTCCTTCATGCCACAAACCAGGTGATGAAATGTACAACCCATACTCTAACATCATTTGGCAACTTGTCACTCGTGCCACCAACCAGGTGAAGAAGGAACTCATCTTCATGCCACCAACCAGGTGATGAAATGTATAACCTGTACTCTCCTTCATGCCACCAACCAGGTGATGAACTGTACAACCCGTACTCTAATATCATTTAGCAACTTGCCACTCGTGCCACCAACCAGGTGATGAAATGTACAACCCGTACTCTCCTTCATGCCACCAACCAGGTGATGAAATGTACAACCTGTACTCTAATATCATTTGGCAACATGCCATTCATGCCACCAACCAGGTGAAGAAGGAACTCATCTTCATGCCACAAACCAGGTGATGAAATGTATAACCCGTACTCTCTTTTATGCCACCAACCAGGTGATGAAATGTATAACCAGTACTCTAATATCATTTGGTAACTTGCCTTCATGCCATCAACCAAGTGATGAAATGTACAACCCGTACTCTCCTTCATGCCACCAACCAGGTGATGAAATGTACAACCTGTACTCTAATATCATTTGGCAACATGCCATTCATGCCACCAACCAGGTGAAGAAGTAACTCATCCTCGTGCCATCAACCAGGTGATGAAATGTGATGAAAGGTGATGAAGGAACTCACCTTCATACCACCAATCAAGTGATGAAAGCAACTCACCATTCATTCCACCTACCAGAAGACGAGTGGTACAACTTGTACATATGAACTCCTAGCATTCATAAATAATCAAAAACCTTCAAGCTTGACAACTCAACTAGGGGAACACTTATGTCCAACAAGAGTTATAGTCACCAACAAAGTCTTATTGCAAGCCAATAACAACTTCAGTGCATGGCATACGAAGATCAAGCTATTCAGCCCTCTTGCATCTGCTTCAGACATTTCCCTTCTGTAACAATGCAAACACTACAACTCATTGAAAGCTTCACACTCTTAATCAAGACAGTGTGAAGCAAAACCAATTTATGGTGCCAACAAAAGCTTCATCAAAGGAGTTCAACCACAATTCTCAAAAGCTTCACACACTCTTGATCAAGACAGTGTGAAGCAAAACCAATTTATAGTGCCAACAAGAGCTTCATCAATGGAGGGCAAACACAATTCTCAAAAGCTTCACACACTCTTGATCAAGACAGTGTGAAGCAAAACCAATTTATGGTGCCAATAAGAGATTTGTTTGTACCATACCTGACCAATCTAGAAACTACTGAGCATCGGTTAACGTTATACCGTCAAGGACCCAGAAGATTTTCCTTACAACCAAGAGGCCAATCACAGCGCGACACATGTCGACATCAGAAGCTAATCATAGCACGACACGTGTCAACATCAGAAGCCAACCACAACATGACACGTGTCAATGTCAGAATGAAACTATAAACTCTCTTCTATAAATAGAGATCATTCTCTCACAATATTTCCTAATGTCATTTGTACTAAATCATTCACTAGTACTCACTAAAAGAGAGCTTGAACCTATGTACTTGTGTAAACCCTTCACAATTAATGAGAACTCCTATACTCCGTGGACGTAACCAATCTGGGTGAACCACGTACATCTTGTGTTTGCTTCCCTGTCCCTATCCATTTACATACTTATCCACACTAGTGACCGGAGCAATCTAGCGGAGGTCACAAACTTAACACTTTCTATTGTACCAAAGTCTTCACCGATTTTGTGCATCAACATTTGGCACCGTCTGTGGGAACGACACTTATTCTCACTCTCTTCAGCTTTGTTAAGCTGGTTTCCACCATTAGTACACTCTCTTTTGACAAGGCATCTTTCTCTAACATGGGGAGCGAAGGAAGCCACAGCACACAGAATGACACCCCTCTTGCACCTAGTGTGAAACAACGAAATAAGGAAGGAAAGAGGGTTGCTCTTCAAGCTAAAGTCGATGAGCTAGAATCTCAAAACAACAAGATAACAATGAAGAATGAGGTCCTCCAAGAGTAGTATGAGAAGCTCTTTAAGATGCTCCACGAAACTAGGCGTACTCAATCACGCGAACTCGTTACCGTTGTAGACATCAACCATCATCTGGATGCCTCCCAACAAGAAGGATCACCTTCTTTCGACATAGGTATCCCTGATGAGGAGCCAGCTAATCATCAAAACATTGATCAACATGAGACTTCTCTCAACCCAGCTGCTTCGACCCGAAACAGGAGAAGTGGAGGAAGACACCTCCTTGCAGAAAGGTTGGAAGGATCGAAAGCCGTTTATCGTGACTGCCGAGACTTCCTAAAGTAACATCGAGAAAATCCCCTCCATATAAGCTCGAAGATCAATAGGCTGTCTACCAATTTGGGGAAGGGGTAACAAGTTTTAGAGAAACACAAAGGTATAAAGGACTCAGAGATGTTTCGACATATATACATTGAAAGTCAGTACAGCGAGTCCAAGGAAAAATCACATGCTCTTGATCAAACCTTCCTACTTCTAAGAGGAGATGGAGATTTATGAAAGAAAGCTCCAGTGGTACATGACTCCACTCATGACCCTCTTGTCCTACATCTTCTTAAGGAAGTAAATAAGTTGAAGGCCGAATGATAAGCTGAGATACCTGATTGGAACCAACCTAGGCCTGGCCCTCTTACAAGAATGATCCTCGACACCCCCTCTAAGCAAAGACAAAGCAGAAGCTTGGCTTGCAACTCTATACTGGAAAGGAAGACCGAATTGAACACCTTAACCTCTTTGAGTCCACCATGGTATACCGGATGCACATCGACAAAGAGCGATGTCTTTTCTTCCCCTCCACCCTCTCTGGAGGAGCTCTAAACTGGTATTGCCGTCTTCCACCTGAGACGGTAGACTCATTTGAGGAATTGAGGAAACTGTTTGTTTCTCAACACATTTTCCAGACCGATCGCTTGCATTCTGCAGATGATTTGTACACTATTCACCAGAAGCCGGAGGAGTCACTACGAGAGTATGTCGGTTGCTTCAGCCATGAGTATTCTCGCTGAGCTGAGGCAGATGACAAGACCACCCTCAAGGCCTTCACGGCAAGCCTACGTGATTGTTTCTTCAAGTACATGATCAATGCCAACACTTGGAAGACTTACTCTAAGGTGATGGCACAGGCTTACAACCATGCCTCCGCGGAGGCAATGACATATCAAGGGAAACCCCTCACAGCCACCCCTTATCAGCAAGTAGGGAGTGGAA
>VIEB01001926.1:13825-25490 GCA_006547085.1 Malus baccata | reverse complement strand
TGTTAAGTGGATTCCTAGCAGGAGTATCATGCTCATCATAGTTACGAATGTTTTGTCAATGCTTATGATTTTCATGAAGCTTAATGATCTTTAATTGTATCTCTATTATGCTGTTCATGTAGGGAACTTTTGAAGAATAATTTGGATTGCCGATGCGTTATCCGTCCAATTCAATGATTTAGGAAAGATCTGAGGATTAATTTAAGCGTACCTAATTAATCTAGGGTGTTGAGATTCATGGTTTATTGAAAAGCAACTAGAAATCGTTTTGTATGCAAGTGTGTCATGTGTGGAGAAGAACCCTCTAGCTAGCTTATCACCCATACTTTATCCCAATTTCGTGCTAAAATATGTCTTAAGTCTTTGGTTACTTGTTTTTACTTTAATTTCATCCAAAACCCAATCCCCTTTACTTTAGTGTGTTAAATTAGTTAGAATCTGTCTTAGTTTATGTTTTTAAGTGTTTTGAGTCAAGCTAAAATCAATTTTCGTCCAAAGTCATTCCTAGTGTCTAGTTTGAGTCTATTTAGTTGTTTTAAGCTGTTTTGAGTATTTTAAGCATGTTTTGAGTCATTAAAGTCTAGTTAAGTGTTTTTAAATTTATTTTTGTGTTTTTGAGTCAGTTTAGAATAGATTAGCAATCCTTCATAATCCCCGGTCCAGAACGATCCCTCCTTACATCTTTACTACAATTGTCAATAAAAGGGTTTAATTTGTGTCTTAAGTTAATTTACGCATCAGTTAGCCAATACCCTTAGCCCCGTTACAACCTTTTGACTTCTATCTTGGGTGTTATGTGTTTCAATTTGTGGAGTTTGAAATTGGTATGAGCATATGGAATCCCTGGTTCTCGCTTCTAAGTAGTAGCATTCCGTTCATGAGATCATATATATATACATGCATTAATAATTCCAGAAATTGCCTTCTTTGTTTAAAACATATGTGAGTACTTGTCTACATGTTTACATCAATCTTCTCACATATACCTAGTATAGGGAGTGTAGTCAGAAAATCTGTGTGAAATATAGAGTATATCCGATGAGGAATTGAGGGAATTCTCTAAGGCATGTTACTACATTCAAAATGTTGTTTTAATTGATTAAATGCGAGCTAGTAAGTGGTGATTATGATTAAGTGTGTGCTTGATGGTAAGGATTACTAAAACCTATGTGAGTAATGATTTTTAATATGCCATGTTTCATTGGAAATCTCAGAGGCAAATGTTGGAAGGTCTAGGTTTTGTTTTGTTTGTTTTGTTTGTTTTGTTTTGCTCGAGGACTAGCAAAAGCTAAGTGTGGGGGAATTTGATAGGAGCATATTTATGCCACTTAGTTAGCTTGTTTTCTTACATTTATGTTGTTAGTTCCTAGTTATTTATGTATTTTAAGCTATTTTTGGAAAAGCAACTAGAAATCAATTTGTGTGCAAGTGTGTCATGTGTGCAGAAGAACCTTCTAGATAGTTTATCATCCATCCAATTCACCAATTTCGTACCAAAATCTGTTTAAGTCTTTAGTTTACTTGTTTTACATTAAATTTGTCAAAAACCCAATCCCCTTTACTTTATTGTGTCAAATTAGTTAGAATCTGTCCAAACTTGTGTTTTAAGTGTTTTAAAGTGTTTTCAGTCAAGTTAAAGTCAATTTTTGTCCAAATCACCTCCTAGTGTCTAGTTTGAGTCTATTTGATTGTTTTGTGTTGTTTTGAGTCTTTTTAGTTTGTCTTGAGTTCTTTGAGTATAGTTAAGTGTTTTCAAGCCTAGTTTTATGTTTTTAAATCAGTTTTAAGTAGATTAGCAATCTCTCCTAATCCCCGGTCTAGAACGATCCCTACTTACATCTTTACTACAATTGTCAATAAGAGGGTTTAATTTGAGTATTAGTTTTTATCACATCAAGTGCTAGAGCGTTTCTGGGTTCTTTCTATCCTTAGTTTTAGTTCAATGTTTGTTTTAATTTGGTTTTATGTTTTCAAAGACATGAGGAACTAATTTCTTTATAGTTGGAGGTGAATTCGAAGCCATGATTATATGTTTTATATGAACTGATTACGTCCAGTTATTGTTTCTTGAGTCTTGAATGTGATTTGCTTATCCGAGTTATCAAAACTTGTTTATGTATGTAGACTGAGGGTTGACACTTAATTTTGATGCATGAATTTGATGCTAGAGTATAAGGGAGTTTCACCTAATCGTTATGAACTTATATTCACAAGTAGTGGAAGTCACTAGTCATAATTATGTGAAGTAAATTCTAGGCAAGAGTATCATGCTTTTCATAGTTACGAATGCTTCGTCAATGCTTATGGTTTTCAAAAAACTTAATGACCTTTGATATGTATCTCTATCATGCTTTTCATAGTTAGGGAACTTAAGAAGGATAATTTGGTTGCGATGCGTAATGCGTATTCCATCCAATTCAATGAATTAAGAAAAAACTGATGGTTAATTTGTGCTATCATGGTTAACTTGGGTGGTTTTCATTCATAGTCTAAAGGAATAATAACTGGAAATTGGTTTGTATGCATATGTCATGTGTGGAGAAGGACCCTCTAACTAGCCTTTCACCCTTTTCAATTCACCAAATTCGTTTTTATAAAGTGTTTTATGCAAAGTTTCTGTTTTAAGTTTTAAATTCGTCAAAAACATTCCCCCTTTCATTGAGTCTTGTTATTTGGGTCAAAGTCTGTTTTGTTTTAGTCTTTTAGTCAAGTTAAGTCTTATTTTCGTCAAAATCACTTGTTAGGTCTAGAGTTGAGTCTCTTTAATTGTTTGTTGCTGTTTTGAGTGTTTTGAGTATCCCCGGCATAAAACGATCCCTACTTTCATATACTACAATCATAGGGTTTTTATTTGAGTGTTAGAATATTTGACATCACCAACACGGATATACCAAGCAGGACTATATCCTATAGCTCTAGGTAGTGATCACCCAACGCAGATATACCAAGCGTGATCACTCCTAGAATGCGTATGGTCCCTCAACACGGATATACCAAATAGAACCATATGCATAGTCTAATAACTTAGGCAGTGATCACCCAACGTGGATATACCAAGCAGGACTGTATCACATAACCTTAGGTAGTGATCACCCAATGCGAATATACCACGCATGATCACTCCTAAAATGCATATGGTCCCCCAATACAGATATACCAAGCAGAACCATAGCGTAATCTCATCAGGTAGTGATCACTCAATGCAGATATACCAACCATGATCACCCCTAAAATATGTATGGTCCCCCAACTTGGATATACCAAGCAGGACCATCCATATACCACTACTACATAGTGCAATAAATTCAGCACACAACCTACCCATACCTCCACCCCTATGAGTTGCAACGTAGTCACCTACACCAACAACTTTTCCTAGCCACCAGCTAATATGTCACATAAGCATATAAGTTCTACAGAATACTTCTAATAGGATTCTACGATCGCATGGTCATAACCTTTAACATACTTATCATCCACATTATTAAGAAGATAAATAAACACATATATATCACAATAATGACGTCACATACACGTAAATCCATGTATATATAATCTGGGATAACTCACTAACCAATAAAGTCCCACAAGCCCAACATAGTCTTTATTAATACTAATTTTAATATTTAAGATCAATTCGTAACATATTGACCAAGAGTCAAGTCTCTATCAACAGTGGGGTCCACAACGCTATACAAGTCAATCTGAAACATCCACCCATGGATTTCCGATCCGTAACTTCTTAAGGGTCTCATTTATCTTCTAGAACAATATTTTAAAATTTCAGAACGATCCAACGGTTGATTCTATGCCAATTGCTAGAATTAGGTCGCTATCAACATTTGGTTTTCCAAAATTAGAAATTAAATTTAGGAAGATCTGTACGTCAGATTCCCAATCCATCAGTTCCTATGCTCCACAAATATTATGTACTATACAACACTAAAGTTTGGTGTCGATCCAGTAACCAAGTGGTAGTTTGGATCAAAACTATGTTCAAAGGATGAGATATTGTCAATTGGACTTCACATATGGAATGGGGGTATCAAATTTAGCCTAGGAAGGTCAGGGGGTGCCTCGGCGCATGCGCCACCACAAGTAGCGGTCGGCTGCCTTGACTTGCTGAAAAATTCAACTATTTCAAAAAATTACCAAATTTTACTTGCATGTAGATCATAATGAATGGAGCAAGTTTCATACCTGTGGCCAAGTCCAATTTGGCCGGAAAACACCTGAAAACTGCCTTGATCCGCCTGAAACCTTTCAATTTGGGTGTTCTTGATTCGACACCAAAACAGTTCCGACGCCTCAACCCACCCACGGGCTTTGTTCCTGGACTCAAGGGACACCTGTGAATGGTGATGTTTGACGGAAAACTTTAAGAAATGGATGGATCGCCACCGTGCAGCCTTCGGACTCTCAGTTCGAATTCCACGAATTAAAGCCAAATTAGTTTTGTATGAGAAGGGTAGAGGGAAGGATCCTAGGATGATTCTAAGTGATGAGGGGTCCTAATTTGCAGGGGAACCACCAGAATCATTGGCGCAGCAAGGTCAGGTCGAAATGGAAAACCGGGTAAAGGGATCTAGTGTATCTCCTTGTTGGAAATGTGCCCTAAAGCCAATCATATGATGATACTTTAAGGACATTTCACATGTTAAACTAATCTAGTTTAATATAAATGGCAAAGATTATTGTTTAAAGCCGTCTCATATAAATGTTATATGCTTAAACGATAAATCCAAGGAATATGTAATTGGGAGAATGTGATATAAAGAACTTAGATTTATGAGACCATTCTCTTTCGTATACATATCCTAAACGTTCATGATCATAGGAATGCCAATTGGGCATTGATAGTTCATTAAGATAAGTACATGTTATGTCTTCTCTTAGATAGGGTGATTGGTGATAGGAGCATATTTATGCAACTTAGTTAGCTTGTTTCTTGGCATTTACTTAGTTTAATTCTAGTTATTTTAGTACTTTAAGCTATTTTAGTGTGTTTGTAGGTTCAAATAACAAAGTTAGCAACAAAGTGCTATTTGGATTATTTTGGAGCATTTTTGGGCCAAGATTGGATAGTGCAAGCATGAAGACATAAGGATGGACGTTTTTCAAGATTTGAAGGCTAGAAATCAGCATGTGTGTGCAAGTGTGTTGACCTACAACTACAAACATCCATCCATTGCACCCATTACATCCACTCATTACCAAGCATCCATCCACTACACCCATTACATCCACTCATTACCAAACATTCACTCACTACACCCATTACATCCACTCATTACCAAACATCCACCCACTACACCCATTACATCCACTCATTACCAAACATTCACTCACTACACCTATTACATCCACTCATTACCACAACATACACCACTACCACCTTAATTAGATGGTGATCCTCTCCCTAGCCTATAAATACATCCACCCTTCACCATGAAAGGAGAAAAAATCCATCCAAAGACACTACATTCACATCTCACAACTCCATACACTTACACTTTCATTCCTTGGTCGCGAGCACCATCCATTCATCCATTCATCCATCCATTTCCCATATATCTCAAAAACAACTCCATACACTCCCTTCCCTTGGCCGAGACATTCACCAATCCTAAATACATTCATAACCTTTCCATATATCCATACATATCCTTAGACACTTGTGCTGCAACAAGGTGGTGAAAACGAAGGTCCTTGGCGTTTCAAGCTTGAAACTTTGGAGCATTTTAGATGTACTTTGTTCTTGCTTTCAATGTCTACTTTGTTATTTTCTGATTTTGTTGCAATTATGAGTAACTAAACCCCCCTTAGCTAAGGGGAATTCGAAACCATAATCATGCTTGCAATATGATTTGATTACTTTCAGTTGTGATTCATAAGTTGTGAATTCAATCTACTTATCCATTTGAATTAAAACTGATTTATGTGTGTTGGTTGAGAGTGCACGGTTAATTTTCATGCATAAATATGATGCTAGGATATAAGGGAGTTTCACCTAATCGTTATGAACTTATATTCACAAGTAGTGAAGGTTGCTCGTCACAACCGTGTTAAGTAAATTCTTGGCATAAGTTTCATGCAATTCATAGTTACAAGTGTTTCGTCAATGCTTATGATTTTCATAGAACTTAATGATTCTTGCTTGTATCTCTATTATGCAATTCATGTAGGGAACTTGTGGGGAATGCTTTAGGTTGTTGTATGCAATCATCCAATTCAATGAAATTAGGAAAATCTGAGGGTTAATTAGTGCAATTCACAGTTAATCTGGAGTGTTGAGATTGTAGTTTATTGAAAAGCAACGAGAAATCGTTTTGTTTGCAAATGTGTCATGTGTGGAGAAGAACCTCATAGCTAGCCTTCCATCCATTCAATTTACTCAAATTCGTGCAGATTTCATTAGTTCTTTAATTTATTTGTTTTGTTTTCAAATTCGTCAAAACCAAAACCCCCTCTACCTTGTTGAGTCATATGAGTTAGAAACTAATTTAGTTTGTGTTTTTAAGTGTTTCGAACCAAGTTAAAACCAAAATTCATCCCAAAAGTGTGTTTAGAGTCCAAATCTACCCAGTTTGTGTTTTTAGGCAGATTTGGGCGTTTTTAGCTTGTTTTGAGTCTTTTGAGTTTGTTTTGAGTTCTTTGAGTCTAATTTAGTGTTTTTAACTTTGTTTTTATGTTTTTAAGTCAGTTTAGAGGTTATTAGCAAGCCCTCCTAATCCCCGGTCCAAAACGATCCCTACTTACATTCTTTACTACAATTGATGCAAGAGGGTTTAATTTGTGTGTTAAGTAAATTTTCGCATCAAATTTTTGGCGCCGTTGCCGCGGATTAGCAACATTGCTAATCCCTTGCTATTTCTTTTTTGTTTATTTTCGTATGTTTTTATGTTAGTTATTGACCTTGTTTGTTTTCTTGTTTTAGGTACTAGTTTATGACTCGGAGTTCTCATCCGATTCGTGAGCATATCTTGGACTTTGACGACGATTTTGAGAGGACTTTGAGAAGGAATAGGAATCAGCAAGATCGTAACCCACCTATTCCTGAACCTAAGTTTGAAGAACATCCACTTGAAGAAAAAGAGGAAGATCCCAACATGGCAGCGGACAGTCGAACAATCAAGGAGCTCTCCGCTTCGGATTGGACAATGTCATTCCCCTATGCATCCAATACCCCATGGCTGCCCTAGGGAAGACGGACGAGTTTGAATTGAAATCAAGTTTGTTGCATCACTTTCCTAAGTTCCACGGGATGACCATGGAATATCCTAATAAACACTTGAAGGAGTTTGAGGTTGTTTGTTCGAGTATGACTCCCATGAATGTTCATGGGAGCATTTTGAAGATGAAGGCTTTTCCCTTTTCTCTCTTAGAAAAGGCTAAAGATTGGTTGTATGAGCTAGCCCCTAGAACTGTCACATCATGGGAAAGTATGAAACGGGCATTTTTGGAGAAGTTTTTCCCAACTTCTCGAGTCATTCTACTACGCAAAAGGATTACTGGCATTCAGCAAAACCAAGGTGAATCCTTTCCCGCTTACTATGAGCGCTTTAAAACCCTTGTTGCTTCATGTCTACAGCACCAGATGAAGGAGGAGCTTCTTCTTCAATATTTCTACAAAGGGCTTCTACCAATTGAACGCCATGAGTGTTGATGACAAAGCAAAACACAAAACAAGTGCCTTTACTTTCTCATTTTATTAGCCAAATCCGCTTAGCCCTTTTCTGAACCTTTTAGTGTTACAATGCCCATAACTTCTTCTAGAAAAAGGATATTAACAATCTGTAAATTGCTCCAGAAAATAGACATCTATAGCTTTCCCAGAATATAAGGCTCATTCTCTCATTCATTATGAGTTGTTCGTAACATGCTTCCAAAGTCAGCTAATCTGCACAGGCAGTTTTGACGAATTTGTTACTTAATATCTCACTTGTGCTACTTTTCCTTTCTTTGCTTGATAAATCACACAAAACACAAAAACATAGTAAATAGCTTAAAAATATAAGGAACTAACTAAGAAAAGACAAGTAAATTTTATGTAAAATATATATAAATATGAGCTTATAACTTATGAATGGAGCAAGATGGATGGACGAATTTGAGGTTCAAGAGGCTAGGAATAAGCTGAAAAGAGTGAAAAATAAATCTAAGTCAAGGAAGATAAGAAATCAGCTCAAAAGAAGGAACTTTATCCAAAACCTTATCCAACCTTATCTTATCTTATCCTTGCCTAACCTAACCTTATCTTATCCCATCTTATCCAAATCAAATTGTGCCTTGATTCCAGCTACTTCTAAGGGATAATTATGCATTTAAAACATATATTTCAGATTCTAGAACTTTTATCCCTTAAGTGCCGCATATATGACCTTACCTAGATGAATTAGGACTAGTAATCCTTTTCTACAACCATTGTGACAGCTCGTCCCTAATTTTAAGAGTTTTTTTTTAAGTTTTAATAAAGGATTTTACAAAAATGCTCTTTGAGGCATGCGCATTATTTGAGGTTAATCGTTGTGTCGTGCCATCTAAGATTTGTTTCCTTGACATATCGTCGTAGTACTCATCGCTACGAACATGGGGGCGCTGACGGTTCGTTATTTGGAGTTATAACGAAAAAGATTTTAAAGTTTGAAGTTTGGGCATTTTATAAATTTTATTATTAAAATTTGGATAGCCCAGATTAAAGGAAATTTGAAATGGATGGCTTGGATGTAAGGGAAATAAAAATAAAAATAAAAAGATGTAGAAGGGTTTTGTGGTGTGTGTATGTAACGGGAAATGGGGAAGAAAAGAGAAGAAGAAGAAGAAGAGGGAAGGAGGAAGTCTGTTGCCCAATCAGAGGAGAGGAAGGGAGAGACTGCCCAATCAGAAGCAGGAGCAAGGAGGGAAAGGAGAGAGTGTGGGGTGCGGGGGAAAGGGGGAAACGGGTTCCCCAACCCGCGACCCGTGTGCACCCATTTCCATCCCTTCATATTTTCCGGTGGTTTTGCACCGGATTTCTCACGAAATTGGACTAAGAAACCATCCCCAATCATTCCCTAGTCCTTTCCTCTTCCATTTTCAATCAAATTTTATGGGATTTAAGCTTGAATTCGAGTAGAACGAAAATATGGGTTCCGAGGATGCCATGGCAAAATCCGACTATCGTGAAGGTAATCCAACAAATTGCTACCACCACTAGACTCCCCTAGAACCCAGGAACAAAGCCCAGGCGGTGGTGGAGGCGTCGGAGCAAGTTTGAAGGCCGAATTGAATCACACCCAAATTCTAGGGTTCTTCACGGTTTTGGAAAAATTGGAGCTCTTCCAGGCCAAATTGGCCTTGACCTCAGATATAAAGTTTACTCTACTCATTGAGATCTTCAATTCTTATTTTTTGAGAATTTTTAGAAATAGTTGGATTTTCCGGCAAGCCGGGGCGGCCGACCGCCACCCGCGGCGGCCCGTGCGGCGGCGTGGGGAACACAGGTGAGTATCAGGTGAGTTTTATGTTATTCATGTGAATCATTGATGATGTATATATATATCTGTGTGAATTGGTGTTGTGGACGCACAGGTGAGTATCAGGTGAGTTTTATGTTATTCATGTGAATCATTGATGATGTATATATATATCTGTGTGAATTGGTGTTGTGGACGCACAGGTGAGTATCAGGTGAGTTTTATGTTATTCATGTGAATCATTGATGATGTATATATATATCTGTGTGAATTGGTGTTGTGGACGCACAGGTGAGTATCAGGTGAGTTTTATGTTATTCATGTGAATCATTGATGATGTATATATATATCTGTGTGAATTGGTGTTGTGGACGCACAGGTGAGTATCAGGTGAGTTTTATGTTATTCATGTGAATCATTGATGATGTATATATATATCTGTGTGAATTGGTGTTGTGGACGCACAGGTGAGTATCAGGTGAGTTTTATGTTATTCATGTGAATCATTGATGATGTATATATATATCTGTGTGAATTGGTGCTGTGGACGCACAGGTGAGTATCAGGTGAGTTTTATGTTATTCATGTGAATCATTGATGATGTATATATATATCTGTGTGAATTGGTGTTGTGGACGCACAGGTGAGTATCAGGTGAGTTTTATGTTATTCATGTGAATCATTGATGATGTATATTATGTTGATAGCTCATAACCTGCAATCATGGTGTTAGTGCTTATATTATTCACCCGCACCACACGCTCACCTTGGATCCAAGTAGGTGCATGTCGTACAGACCATAGAGGGTTTCGACATGTCGTACAGACCATGAGAGGGTTCCGACATACTAGTTGTACAGACCACCGAGGTGGTTCCGACTAGTAGGTGACTTTAGATTATGTGCACAGATGATTGATGAGAGAAGCACTAAAGTGTATTATTACACCATTCTTGTCGTACAGACTACTTCAGGTAGTTCCGACTTATATGCAGTGTAGTGCCGTACAAGTCACTAAGGTGACTCCGGTTGGATTTGATGTTGAGCTATAGAATTAACCGTACAGGACCAACTGCAGGGTCTCCGGTTGATTTATTATTTCACCTATTATTTTGATGCATCATTCATTCTGTTTTTGACAGTTATAGCATGGCATACTTTCTGGCTTTTGAGAAAAGTTGATGATTTGAGATTTATGAAAAGTTATATGCTATTATACTATTTTCTAGGAAAGTATACAGGTTTTACAGCGAGAGGTTAGAAATGTTTTAAACGAAATGTTTTCAAAAAACTTTGTTTTACTGACCCACTTAATTTTGTTTTGCGCCCCTCTAGGTTCTAGACAACAGAACTTTGGTGGCCACGAGGAATCCAATGGTGTTCTGACAGAATTCACAAAAGTAGGATTCACCCTCGGGTGTTTCATCTTAGTAATTGTATTTTTTGTTTAAAGCTTCTGAACTGTATAAATGGTTACGTCACACTCACGTGACGGCCAGCATACCCTCCTTCGGGACGGGGTGTGTCAACCATGTCGTGTATCCTTATTCATTTAGGATCAAAAATAGGTGCTGGAACATCCTTTCTAGAAGGCCTTATTCCTGTCCTACAAATATGGCGCCCCAAGCCTTTCTAGAAGTTCTAGAAACCTGATTTTATTCTCCTTATTTCCCTTGGATTTCTGACTTCTAGAAGACTTTTGCCTCTAAGGATTGTGTATTAACTTCCTATACAAATTAGGCCTTCAAATCCTTTTCCTTTGCTACATAGAATGCCGTGGGTTTTAACCTATAAATACTACATTTTGCCGCACAAATCAGTCACCACCCTCTACCATATAATTCTACATTCATACATCCCTCAAACACATTCACCCCTCATTGTGCCGTGAGTATTGCAAGGAAGGAGAAAGAGCTACCTCGTGCCTAGCCTATGCCCAAGTTATCTTTGTTTATTTGCGAACATGAGGAACTAATTTCTTTATAGTTAGAAGTGAATTCGAAGCCATGATTATATGTTTTATATGAATTGATTTCATCCAATTAGTGTTTCATGAATCGTGGATGTGGTTTACTTATCGGTTTTATTAAGAACTTGTTCTTGTGTGTTAATTAGGGATGCATACTTAGTTTGCATGCATGAATTTGATGCTAGAGTATAAGGGAATTTCACCTAATCGTTATGAACTTATATTCATGAGTAGTAAAAGTCG
>VIEB01001925.1:0-22606 GCA_006547085.1 Malus baccata | reverse complement strand
GACATTCAATCACAATTAACTAACCTCACTTCTATTATATCTCAGATGGCCGAAGGGATGAAGATTCAAGGACCAAGTTTTTGTGGCGTGTGTTCTATGCAATGACATCTTAATGACCAATGCCCTCAATTGATTGAGAATGGAGGGTGGGAATCTACCAATACCGTGGGTTTTGGAAGCCAAAGTCAGCCACGAAACGATCCATACTCCAACACTTACAATCCGAGGTGGAGAGATCATCCCAATTTCAAGTGGAGAGAGCCACAACCTGCCTAACAAGGGGGATTTCGGCAAACACCACCTGGAGTGTTTCAAAGGCCGTATGCACCACCACAAGTCCCACCATAATCTGCCCAACAACATTCAGGTTCGAAATTAGATAATGATACACTTCTTCAATTACTAAGTTCACTTACGCAGGGCCAACAAAATCAAGCTAAGGAGATGAGTGAAGTGAAGAAACAAATAGGGCAGATTTCTGAGTTTATGGGGTAGTTTCATGAAGAAGGAAAACTCCCTAGTTCAACCATTGTGAATCCGAATGGAGGTTTCGAATCTGCTAAAGCTATTACGTTGAGAAGCGGAAAAGAGGTAGGAATCAAGCCAAATACATCCAAACAAAGTCAAAATGAGGCTGAAAAGTTACTGATTGAAGAGGAGGAATTGGAGAAAGCCACGACAAGGAAAGAAGTTCTAATGCCGCAGCCATCTAATGCATCTAAACCGTCCAATTCAGGTAAGGGTGATGTAATTGTGAACCATTCTAACCCTATTCCACCCAATGCACCTTTCCCTCACAGATTTATGCAATCAAAGAAGGAGGAGAATGAGAAGGACATTCTTGAGACGTTTAGAAAGGTGCAAGTGAATATCCCACTCCTTGATGCAATTAAACAAGTTCCAAGGTATGCAAAATTTTTGAAGGAACTTTGTACAACAAGAAAGAGGATTTCAAACAAAGAAGTTGTAAAGGTAAGTGAGAATGTGTCTGCAGTTTTGCAAAGAAAACTACCACCAAAATGCAAAGATCCAGGTAGTTTTACAATTCCTTGTGTTATTGGAAATACCAAGTTTGAGCATGCTATGTTAGATCTAGGTGCATCCATTAACATCATGCCCTACTCTATTTATGCATCTATGAACCTAGGAGAGCTTAAAAACGATGGTGTTATCATTCAATTAGCCGATCGTTCTAATGCATACCCGAAAGGGGTTTTGGAAGATGTTTTGGTGTAGGTTAATGACTTAGTATTTCCAGCGGACTTCTATGTGCTTGAGATGGAAGATTCGGGCCATTCCACATCCTTGCCGATCCTCCTTGGAAGACCCTTCATAAAAACAGCCCACACCAAGATAGATGTGTTTAAAGGAACACTCACAATGGAATTTGATGGGGATGTTATTGATTTCAATATTTCTGAATCTATTAAATATCCCAAGGATGATCATTCTTGTTTATCTATTGATGTATTTGATGCTTTGGCGCATGACTACCTTGACTCATTGGAGAGGGATCCTCTTGAAACCACCATAGTACACGGAGTGGGACTTAACAAACCAAAGGCAGCAATTGAGCACACTCACGGCAAGAATGATGATGCCTATGCCGTGCCTCCTAATGCAGAAATAGAAGAGATGGTTGCTGCCCTTGAGTCATTGCCACAACATCTTGGTAAGCCTCCTAACCTAATTCCAATTCCCGTTTCTACTAACAAGTTGTTACCTTCTGTGATTCAGGCACCCGTCCTTGAGCTTAAACCGTTGCCGGACCATTTAAAGTATGTATTTTTGGGAGATGACGAGGCATTGCTCGTCATTGTTTCCTCATCACTCATGGCATTGGAGGAGGAGAAGTTGATTCGGGTGTTGAAAGAGCATAAAACGGCAATTGGATGGACATTGGCCGACATTAAGGGAATTAGCCCTACAACTTGCATGCATCGCATACTTCTAGAGGAGGGGGCTAAACCAACTTGAGAGGCTCAACGTCGACTTAACCCTCCAATGATAGAAGTTGTGAAGAAGGAGATTATCAAGCTTCTTGATTGTGGAGTCATTTACCCCATCTCAGATAGTCGTTGGGTTTCACCGGTTTAAGTTGTACCAAAGAAATTAGGAGTCACGGTGGTGAAGAATGCAAAGAATGAGCTTGTACCTACACGTATCCAAACTGGTTGGCAAGTGTGCATTGACTATAGGAAGCTAAACGCCACCACAAGGAAGGACCACTTCCCCTTGCCGTTCATTGATCAAATGCTTGAAAGGTTAGCCGGTCATTCTTTTTATTGCTTTCTAGATGGTTATTCGGGATATAATCAAATTGTTATAGCTCCAGATGATCAAGAAAAAACTACTTTTACTTGTCCATTTAGCACTTTTGCTTATCGTCAAATGCCATTCGGGTTGTGTAATGCACCAGCCACATTCCAACGATGCATGGTAAGTATATTTTCAGATTTTGTGGAAAAGAGGTTTTCATGGATGACTTTAGTGTCTTTGGTGATTCGTTTGATGGTTGTTTAGATAATCTCACTTTAATCTTAAACCGGTGCATTGAAACTAACCTTGTTTTGAATTGGGAAAAATGTCACTTTATGGTTAAACAAGGCATAGTTTTAGGTCATATAGTTTCTGCAAAGGGAATAAAGTTTGATAAATAAAAAATAGATCTTGTACGCTACTTACCCTCTCCCACTTCGGTGAGAGAGGTTCGTTCTTTTCTTGGACATGCAGGATTCTATAGGCGATTCATCAAAGATTTTTCCAAGATTTCCCAACCCCTTTGCCGACTTCTTCAAAAGGATGTGACATTCAAGTTCGATGATGAGTGTGAGAAGGCATTCAATCACCTAAAGGAGAAGCTAACTTCGGCCCCTATCATAGTCCTACCAGATTAGAGCCTTCCCTTTGAGCTTCTGTGTGATGCTTCAGATTATGCATTAAGGGTTGTTTTGGGACAAATGAGGGACAAGAAGCCACACGTCATCTACTATGCATCCCGGACGTTGAATGACGCACAATTGAATTATTCCACCACTGAAAAAGAACTTCTTGCTGTTGTATTTGCTTTAGATAAGTTTCGTTCATATCTTCTTGGAACTAAAGTTATTATTTACACTGATCATGCAGCTTTGAAGTATTTGCTCACAAAGAAGGAAGCCAAGCCAAGGCTTATTCCCAGATGAGCAATTGTTGTCCATTAAGGTAAGTGAGCCATGGTATGCCGATCTAGTTAATTAGGTCACTAAGCATGTCCCAAGCACCCTAAATAAACACCAACATGATAAACTCAAGAAGGATGCACGGTTTTATGTTTGGGATGACCCTTATTTGTGGAAACATTGCCCTGACCAGATTCTACGTAGGTGTGTGCATGATTCCGAATTTCATTCGATTTTGACTTTATGTCACACTTATGCATGTGGAGGTCATTTTGGCACACAATGCACAGCATATAAGGTTTTAGAATGTGGATTTTATTGGCCTACGATCTTTAGAGATGCTAGAACCTTTTGTATAACCTGTGATCGTTGTCAAAGAATGGGTAATATAACATCAAAAGACCAAATGCTGCAACATCCTATATATTCTGTTGAGATTTTTGATGTTTGGGGTATAGATTTCATGGGTCCATTTCCTTCCTCCCATGGTTTTCTTTATATATTACTTGATGTGGATTATGCTTCGAAATGGGTGGAAGCAAAAGCCACCCGTGCTAATGATTCTAAAGTGGTTGTAGATTTTATAAGAACTAACATATTTGCAAGGTTTGGAATGCCAAGAGTGATAGGAGCATATTTATGCGACTTAATTGGCTTGTTCTCATGCATTTACGTTGTGTTTCCTTAGTTATTTTAGTGTTTTAAGGCACTTTTGTGTGTTTTCAGATTCCAAGGCCGAAGTGTGCAAAATGATGTAATTTGGAGCCTTTTGGAGCAAAATGGAGCTTGGAATGATTATCACATGCTCGGAGCACAAGGAATGGATGTAATTGAAGATTTGAAGAAATTAGGATTCCTAATCGACGAAGGATTCCTAATCAACGAAGGATTCCTATTGAAGATGGATTCCTAATCACATGAGGATTCCTAGAAGAACAAGGATTCCTACTCCGACAAGGATTCCTACTCCAAGAAGGATTCCTACTTGAAATAGGAAAGTTAAGCCAAGGTTTCCTACTTTGGTTTGACTTTTCCTAAATGTTCCTAAGTTTTATCAACTTTGAAGGCATCATAAGCATTCTACGACATCAAATACACATCCCTTGCACATTGTGAACCCTTGCCGCACCCCCCTTGACATTTCCTCTTCCTTGCCGTGCAAGGGAGAGGGTTGTTTCCTAATTTTATGCATTAAAACACATTCCTAATGTGTTTTAGGACCTTGCCACATATTCCCTCGCCTTTCTTTTAATTTTCTGATTTTGTTTCCTAGTTCTAGAAGCCTTAGACTTAATTTCCGATTACCTAAATAACCTAGGGTTTTAATTCCTGAAATCCTTTAAATAAACTCCTCTTTTGCAGCCACAAATCATCCATACACTACCCATTCACACCAGAAACCAGTCTACACTCTCTGCAGCACCATTCTACCACCATTCACCCAAATTTCTGCCACAAATCACCCCTAGCCGCACCACCCATCAACCCTAAACACTTCCATACGTCCCTTATCCATTCTACACCATTTAATAACCCAAAAACCTGCCCAAAGTCCCTGTGCCGCAGCAAAGGAGAGGAAGAAGAAGTACTTGAAGATTCTAGCAGTTCAACATCGAATCGTTGGAATATTTAGGTGTTCTGTTTCTTATATTTACAATGTACAAATCTCTTTTCCTTTGTTTTGTGAACATGAGGAACTAAGCCTTTTGGCTAGGGGGTTATTCAATACCATGATTATGCTTGCAAGATGAATTGATTATGTCTAATTGTTATTTCATGAATTGTGAATGCAATTTGCTTAACCGTTTAATTGATGACTTATTTTTGTGTGTTAATTAAGGTGGCCAACTTAGTTTTCATGCAGGAATTTGAAGCTAAAACATAAGGAAGTTTCACCTAATAGTTACAACTTTATGTTAAGTGAATTCTTGGCAAACGTTTCATGCTTTTCATAGTAACAATTGCCTCGTCAATGCTTATAGTTTTCATGAAGCTTAATGATCTTTGATTGTACCTCTATTGTGCTTTTCACGTAAGGGACTTTTAGAGAATGTTGTGAGTTGTTGCATGTGCATTCCCATCCAATTCACTAACTTTAGGAAAACTTGAAGGTTAAAAAAGTGCTATCATAATTAACCTTGGGTGTTGAGATTCATAATTCATTGAAAGAAGCAATTAAAAATCAAAGTTGAATGCAAGTGTATCATGTGTGGAGAAGAACCCTCTACTTAGTTTATCACCCATCAATTTACTTAATGTTGTCTAAAAATCTGTTTTCATTATTCTTACTTTGTTTTACTTATTTTCGTCCAAAATCAATCCCACCTTATTTCTTATTTGAGTTAGTTTAGAGTGTTTTAGCAATCCCTCCTAATCCTCGGTTTTAGAACGATCCCTACTTATCTATACTACAATTGTCAACAAGAGGGTTAATTTGTGTGTTTAGTTATTTTACGCATCAAATATTGGCGCCGTTGCCGGGGATTAGCAACTTTGCTAATCCCTCGTTATTTCTTTTTATTTTTCGTTTGTTTTCTATCTTAGTTGCTGATTTGTTTTGTTTCTTTGTTTTTAGGTACTAATGCATGACTCGAAGTTCCCAACTTGTTCGTGAGCATATTTTGGACTTTGACAACGATTTCGAGAGAACTTTGAGAAGAAGGAGGAACCAACAAGAGTCTAACCCACCTAGCCCGGAACCTGACCTTGAAGAACAAGTTCTAGAAGAGGAAGAGGAACCCACGGCACAAATGGGTGGAGAAGTTCAAGGCATGGCCATGGACAACCGTACACTCAAGGAGCTTTCCGCCTCGGGATTGGATAATGCCGCACCATTGTGTATCCAATATCCCACGGCTGCCCAAGGTAAAACCGAAGAGTTTGAGTTAAAGTCAAGTTTGCTCCACTACATTCCAAAGTTCCATGGGCTGTCCATGGAGGATCCGAACAAACATTTGAAAGAATTTGAAGTGGTGTGTTCAAGTATGACTCCGGTTAACGTTGACGGAAGTATTTTGAAGATGAAGGCTTTTCCATTCTCTTTGATGGACAAAGCCAAGGATTGGTTATACGAGTTGGCTCCCGGAACAGTTACGTCTTGGGAGAGTATGAAGAGGGCATTTTTAGAGAAGTTCTTCCCAACTTCTCGAATCATCCTTCTTCGTAAAAAGATAAGCGGTATTCAGCAAGAGGAAGGTGAGTCTTTTCCTACTTATTATGAATGGTTTAAATCACTTGTTGCTTCTTGTCCACATCATCAGATGAAGGAGGAACTACTTCTCCAATACTTCTACGAGGGGCTCCTACCACTTGAACGTTAAATGCTCGATGCTTCGGCCGGGGGAGCATTGGTGGATAAAACACCCATGGCTGCAAAAATCTTGATTGCTAATCGAGCGTTGAACGCTCAACAATACAAGGGTGTAGGCCAAAGAGGACCCCCACGACAACAAGTACATGAGGTAAGTTCCACATCCAATATTCAATCTTAGTTAGCTAATCTTACTTCCATTGTTTCACAGATGGCCGAGGGGATGAAGATTCAAGGACCCATGGTGTGTGGCGTATGTTCTATCCAAGGACATGCCTCCGAAAAGTGTCCTCAACTCATTGAGAATGGTGGATGGGAGAGAGCGAATGCCATTGGATTTCAAAGCCAAAATCAACCAAGAAACGATCCATATTCCAATACCTACAATCCCGGTTAGAGATAACACCCAAATTTCAAATGGAGGGAGCCATAACAATCCCAACCACAAGGAGGCTTTAGACAACAACCCCCGGGTTTCTACACCAAACCATACGCACCCCCTCAAGGCCAACTACAATCTGCCCCAAATGCTTCAAGTACGTCTCTTGATAATGATGCACTTCTTAAAATACTAACCAAGTTATCTCAGGGACAAGACGATCACACCCAAGCAATGCAAAACCAAAACAAGAGGGTGGATCACTTGGAGAAACAAATTGGACATATTGCAAATTTTGTAGGTAAGTTTCGAGACCAAGGCCAACTTCCTAGTTCTACCATTCCAAATCCGAAGGGCGGGTTAGAAAGTGCAAAAGCCATATTGTTGAGAAATGGAAAAGAGGTTGGGGCAGGTCCTACACCATCAAAATCAGGTCACAAAAAGGATGAAAATCTTCAATTTGAGGAGGAGGAAGCAAGCCCACCCACGGCAAAGGTGGACATACCTATGCCGCAAGCCCCCATGGCTCCAAATCTGTCCAATTCGTCCAATAAGGGTAAGAATGTGTCAAATTCAGTTTCTACTAATGTTTTGCCTTCGAATGTTCCTTTTCCTAGCAGGTTTATGCAAACGAAGAAGGAAGAAGCTGAAAAAGACATCTTTGAGACACTTAGGGAAGTTCAAGTTAACATACCCCTTTTGGATGCAATCAAGCAAGTTCCGAGATACGCCAAGTTTTTAAAGGAGTTGTGCACCACTAGGAAGAGGATTTCAACCAAGGAGGTTGTGAAGGTAGGTGAAAATGTCTCCGCCATCTTGCAACGCAAACTACCCCCCAAATGCAAAGATCTGGGTAGCTTTACAATTCCGGGCGTCATTGGTAATACCCGTTTCAAATCTGCCATGCTAGATTTAGGAGCCTCTATAAATGTTATGCCATACTCCATTTATGTATCTATGAACTTAGGGGAATTAAAACATGATGGTGTAATCATACAATTGGCCGATAGATCTAACGCTTATCCAAAGGGAGTTTTGGAAGACGTTTTAGTGCAGGTTGATCATTTAGTCTTCCCAGCGGATTTTTATGTGCTCGAAATGGATAAATCAGACCATGCTCCTTCATTGCCCATCCTCCTTGCAAGGCCATTCATGAAAACGGCTCGGATGAAGATTGACGTGTATAATGGAACTTTGTCCATGGAATTTGATGGGGAAGTTGTTAATTTTAATCTTTCTGATTCCATTAAGTACCTTAGTGAGGACCATTCATGTTTCTCTATTGATATAATTGACTCTTTGGCGCAGGGATATCTTGAAGATTTGAATGACGATGCTTGAAAAAGTCATTACACGAGGCATGGAACTCACAACCAAGGGGGCAGATTCTAAGCTACCCCACGGCATACATGAATCAGGCCATGCCGTGCCTCCTAGTGAGGAAGTTCTTGAGTTGGTTGCTGCCCTTGAGTCATTACCTAAGCATGGTGGTAAATCTCATAACTTCGATTCAATTCCAATTTCGACTAACAAGTTGCTTCCATCCATCGTTCAGGCACCCATCCTTGATCTCAAACCCTTACCAAGCCATTTGAAGTACATTTTCTTGGGGGAAAACGAGACCTTACCTGCCATCATCTCCTCATCCCTCACGGCACAAGAGGAGGAGAAGCTAGTGCGTGTGTGTTGAAGGAATTCAAATCTGCCCTAGGATGGACCTTGGCCGATATCAAAGATATAAGTCCTACAACATGTATGCATCACATATTTCTTGAGGAGGGGGCCAAACCAACTAGAGACCAAACCAACTAGAGAGGCTCAACGCCGTCTTAACCCTCCGATGATGGAAATTGTGAAAAATGAGATAATCAAGCCCCTTGATTGTGGTGTGATTTATCCCATATCCGATAGCCGTTGGGTTTCACCTATCCAATGTGTGCCCAAGAAATCTAGAGTGATGGTTGTCGAGAATGCGGAGAATGAGCTTGTGCCCACCCGAATTCAAACCGGTTGGCGAGTGTGCATTGATTATAAGAAGCTAAACGCAACCACTAGGAAAGATCACTTCCCATTGCCGTTCCTAGATCAAATGCTCGAAAGGTTAGCAGGTCATTCCTTTTATTGCCTTCTTGATGGATACTCCGGTTATAATCAAATTGTTATTGCCCCGGATGATCAAGAAAAGACCACTTTTACTTGTCCCTTTGGAACGTTTGCATATCGACGCATGCCATTCGGTTTGTGCAATGCTCCTGCCACGTTTCAAAGGTGTATGGTTAGCATCTTTTCTGATTATGTTGAGAGGATTATTGAGATATTCATGGATGATTTTAGTGTGTTTGGTAATTCATTCGATAATTGCTTGGATAATCTCACTTTAATCTTAAAACGTTGTGTTGAAACAAACCTTGTGTTAAATTGGGAGAAATGCCATTTTATGGTTAAACAAGGTATTGTTTTGGGTCATATAATCTCTGAACGCGGAATTGAAGTTGATAAGTCTAAAATAGATCTTGTACGCTACTTACCCTCTCATACTTCGGTGAGAGAGGTTCGTTCTTTTCTTGGTCATGCAGGATTCTACCGACGATTTATCAAGGACTTTTCCGAGATTGCACAACCCCTATGCCGTCTCCTACAAAAGGAAGTTCCTTTTGAGTTCAACGAGGCGTGTGAGCAAGCATTCAATCATCTCAAGGACCTCCTCACCACGACACCAATTATCACTCCACCGGATTGGTCCATTCCCTTTGAACTAATGTGTGATGCATCGGATTATGCACTTGGAGCTGTTTTGGGCCAACGGAAAAACAAGCTGCCACATGTTATTTATTATGCTTCTCGTACCTTAAATGATGCACAATTAAATTATTCCACAACTGAGAAAGAGCTTTTAGCAGTTGTCTTTGCATTAGATAAGTTTAGATCATATTTAATTGGCACTAAAGTCACTGTTTTCACTGACCATGCAGCCTTGAAGTACTTGTTCACCAAGAAAGAAGCTAAACCTAGACTCATTCGTTGGATGCTTCTACTTCAAGAATTTGACATCGAAATCAAGGACAAGAAGAGGAGTGATAATGTTGTTGCCGACCACCTAAGCAGGTTGGTGCGTGAAGAAGAGGTTCTTCCCATCTCCGAAATGTTTCCGGATGAACAACTCTTGTCCATTCAGGTAAGTGCTCCTTGGTACGCAGATTTGGTGAATTATTTGGTGACTAAACAAGTTCCTAGCACCCTAAACAAATTCCAACGTGATAAACTTAAAAAGGATGCTAGATTTTATGTTTGGGATGACCCATACTTGTGGAAATATTGTTCAGATCAGGTTATAAGAAGATGTGTGCATGAATCAGATTTTCACTTAATTTTAAGTTTTTGTCACACATATGCATGTGGGGTCATTTTGGCACCCAAAGGACAGCTTTTAAGGTTCTTGAATGTGGTTTTTATTGGCCTACTGTGTTTAAAGATGCTAGAACCTTTTGTTTAACATGTGATCGCTGCCAAAGGACAGGTAATATATGCCAAAGAGATCAAATGCTGCAGGTACCCATCTTTGTAGTTGAAATTTTTTATGTTTGGGGTATCGATTTTATGGGTCCTTTTCCTTCATCTTTTGGTTTCACTTACATATTACTTGCCGTTGATTATGTTTCAAAGTGGGTGGAAGCGAAAGCCACTCGAACTAACGATTCTAAAGTTGTGGCAGATTTTGTGAAAACTAATATCTTTTCTAGATTTGGGATGCCTAGGGTGCTAATAAGTGATGGAGGGTCTCATTTTTGCAACCGTACCATTGAGGCATTACTCGAGAAGTACCATGTGACACATAAGGTTTCCACACCTTACAACCCCCAAACCAATGGCCAAGTCGAGGTGTCTAATCGTGAGATCAAACAGATTTTGGAGAAGACCGTTGGGCCAAATAGAAAAGATTGGAGCTTACGGTTGGATGATGCATTATGGGCGTATCGAACGGCTTACAAAACCCCTATTGGTATGTCTCCTTTTTGGCTTGTGTATGGCAAGCCTTGTCATCTTCCCGTGGAATTAGAACATAGAGCACATTGGGCCATCAAGACCTTCAATTTGAATGTGGACCAAGCCGGAATTCATCGAAAGCTTCAATTGAGTGAACTTGATGAGATAAGGCATGAAGCTTATGAGAATGCTAGAATTTGCAAAGAGAAGACCACGGCATTCCATGATAAGATGCTTCGAGTCCAAATTAAGAGCTTGAGAACCGGGCAAGAATTCAAGGTGAATGGACATTGATTGAAGTCGTACTACGAGAACTTTGTGGAGCATGTTGTGGAGGAGATCCCACTGCATGCCGTGGGTTCCAAGGAAGAGTAAAGATGTTCTCCGTCCGGCTGTACGATATTAAAGAAAGCGCTATGTGGGAGGCAACCCATGCATTCAACAAAGGAAGACTTCGGAATCACTCCAATTCCAGATTTGCATTCCTAAAACTCTTCTCTTTATTGATTCCTTCTAATCTGCCAGTTTACTTGTTTAGTTGCTGTTTGTGTGTTTAATTTTGTTTGGTGTGATTTTATGCTTGGAACATTGAGGACAATGTTTGATTTAAGTGTGGGGCGTAACTAAGTGTTTTTGATGCAAATTCGTGGGATTTTATCACCCATAACTTCAAGTGTTGTTCCTTGCTGTTTTTAAGTGTTTTTAGGCAGTTTTGGTGTGTTTTAGTATATGTTGTTCTAAAAATCCGAAAATCCGAGAAAAAATTGAAAAATTATTTTGAAAAAACTAAAAAGAGTTGTTTTTTATTTGCTTTTGTGTGTTTGTTTGTGTCTTAGGGTACCTTCCAACACAATGATGAGGATTCGGTTTGTAATTGCATGGCTGTTAAAGAGAGTGATTAACATGGATGAAAGTTTGATTTACTCTTTGTTTATGCTTGGTTATGGTTATAACTTATGAATTCACATGTAATCTTAAAAGAAAAAATTAGTTTTTGTAACATGCTTGAAAGAAGGAACTCAGACAAACGCTACAACCTTGTGAGACTTGAGCCTAAACGTTTATTTGGAGAGTTAAAATCTGTGCATTGTTGTTTTCTAAAGTCGTTGCATGATCTCATTATTCTTTGCTTGGTTATTACTTAGAAGGCGTTTCATCATTTAGTTCCAAATGCTAGAACTCATGCCCATTTCATTCAAAGCATGTTATTGATTTGCATAACACATATTCAAGATGAAGTTGTGTAGTTACCACCACCAAATCTAATCTGCCGTGTATCCCATATCATTTTATGTTTAAGTTAACCCCATTGAGCCTTGTTAGCCTACATTCTTTGTTAACCCACACTATCCTCACCTAGCCTAGTTTAGGACCATCCATACCCTTGTTCTTGAAGCATAGTAAAGCATGATTCAAATTGAATTCCTTTTGACTAATGTATGGCAGAAAACAAGTGTGAGGGAAATGTTCTCATGTGAGTTAGTGTGCCATAGGCACGGCATTGAAAGAAGAAAAAAAAAAGAGTTGAAAAGATGTGAAAAAGAGTTCTAAAATGTGTTTGTTGAAGAAAGGGTCCAAAAGTTTGAATTCGGCCCTAAATATTGCTTGAATCTCCCCTTCGTGTTTAAAAGTTGATTTCTGCAATCTAAGTGAATTCTAAGTTTCAATTTCATTACTTTGCTTGCTATTGCTTTAAGAATGTTTGTTATCCCTATCCTTCCTTTGTTAGCCAACACCCCAAGTCCCGTTACAACCCTTGACTTCAATCTTGAGTGTTATGTGTTTCAATTTGTGGAGTTTGAATTTGGTATGAGCATATGGTGTCACTGGTTCTCGCGTCTAAGTAGTAGCATTCCATTCATGAGATCATATCTAAACATGCTTATTAACTCCAGAAATTGCTTTCTTTGTGATACATATATGGATTCCTAATCACATGAGGATTCCTACTCCAAGAAGGATTCCTACTTGAAATAGGAAAGTTAAGCCAAGGTTTCCTACTTTGGTTTGACTTTTACTAAATGTTCCTAAGTTTTATCAACTTTGAAGGCATCCTAAGCATTCTAGGACATCAAATACACATCCCTTGCACATTGTGAACCCTTGCTGCACCCCCTTGACATTTCCTCTTCCTTGTCGTGCAAGGGAGAGGGTTGTTTCCTGATTTTATGCATTAAAACACATTAGGAATGTGTTTTAGGATCTTGCCGCATATTCCCTTGCCTTTCCTTTAATTTTCTGATTTTGTTTCCTAGTTCTAGAAGCCTTAGACTTAATTTCTGATTACCTAAATAACCTAGGGTTTTAATTCCTGAAATTCTTTAAATAAACTCCTCTTTTGCAGCCATAAATCATCCATACACTGCCCATTCACGCCAGAAACCAATCTACACTCTCTGCAGCACCATTCTACCACCATTCACCCAAATTTCTGCCACAAATCACCCCTAGCCGCACCACCCATCAACCCTAAACACTTCCATACGTCCCCCATCCATTCTACACCATTTAATAACCCAAAAACCTGCCCAAAGTCCATGTGCCGCAGCAAAGGAGAGGAAGAAGAAGTACTTGAAGATTCTAGCAGTTCAACATCGAATTGTTGGAATACTTAGGTGTTCTCTTTCTTATATTTACAATGTACAAATCTGTTTTCCTTTGTTTTGTGAACATGAGGAACTAAGCCTTTTGGCTAGGGGGTTATTCAATACCTTGATTATGCTTGCAAGATGAATTGATTATGTCTAATTGTTATTTCATGAATTGTGAATGCAATTTGCTTAACCGTTTGATTGATGACTTATTTTTGTGTGTTAATTAAGGTGGCCAACTTAGTTTTCATGCAGGAATTTGAAGCTAAAACATAAGGAAGTTTCACCTAATAGTTACAACTTTATGTTTGCAAGTAGTGGAGGTCGCTTATATACGATCGTGTTAAGTGAATTCTTGGCAAACGTTTCATGCTTTTCATAGTAACAATTGCCTCGTCAATGCTTATAGTTTTCATGAAGCTTAATGATCTTTGATTGTACCTTTATTGTGCTTTTCACGTAAGGGACTTTTAGAGAATGTTGTGAGTTGTTGCATGTGCATTCCCATCCAATTCACTAACTTTAGGAAAACTTGAAGGTTAAAAAAGTACTATCACAATTAACCTTGGGTGTTGAGATTCATAATTCATTGAAAGAAGCAATTAAAAATCAAAGTTGAATGCAAGTGTATCATGTGTGGAGAACAACCCTCTAGTTAGTCTATCACCCATCAATTTACTTAATTTTGTCTAAAAATCTGTTTACATTGTTCTTACTTTGTTTTACTTATTTTCGTCCAAAATCAACCCCACCTTATTTCTTTGAGTCATATTAACTAAAACTTGTCTTAAAATATGTTTTTAAGTGTTTTAGGTCATTAGAGAACCAAAATTCGTCCAAGTTGTGTTAGAGTCCCAAAACTGCCCAGAAAGTGGTTTTTAGGCAGTTTTGAGTGTTTGTTTGCTGTTTTGAGTCTTTTGGTTTGTTTTAGTGTTTTAGAGTTTAGTTTTGCATTCTTTGAGTCTAGTTTAGTATTTTAAACTTTGTTTTACATATTTAAGTCAGTTTAAGAGTGTTTTAGCAATCCCTCCTAATCCCCGGTTTAAGAACGATCCCCACTTATCCATACTACAATTGTCAACAAGAGGGTTAATTTGTGTGTTTAGTTATTTTACGCATCAAAGAGTGCTCATTAGTGATGGAGGATCCCATTTTTGTAATCGAACCATTGAGGCGTTGCTCAAGAAGTACAGTGTCACGCATAAGGTTTCAACACCTTATCATCCTCAGACAAGTGGGCAAGCCGAGGTTTCGAATAGGGAAATCAAGCAAATTTTGGAGGCGACAGTGGGACCAACTCGAAAAGATTGGAGCTTGCGGTTAAATGATGCATTGTGGGCATATAGAACGGCCTACAAAACACCAATTGGGATGTCCCCATTTCGGCTCATCTATGGGAAACCATGTCATTTTCTGGTTGAATTGGAGCATCGTGCACATTTGGGCCGTCAAAATATTCAATATGGACATTGATGCCGCTGGGATCCATAGGAAATTGCAATTGAATAAGTGGTGTGTGCAATGATTCAAGGGTGAAAGTGATGTAATGATGCAAAGCATGGGGGTAAAATGGAGTCGTGTTATAGCAATGAGTGCATGGAGTGGTGTTGAAATGATTCAAATGTGAAAGTGAAGTGATGATGCAAAGCATGGGGGGTAAAATAGAGTGGTGTTGCAGCTATGAATGCAAGTAGGGAACTGATAGGAGCATATTTATGTGACTGAGTTAGCTTGTTCTCATGCATTTATGTTGTTATTTCTTAGTTAATTATGTATTTTAAGCGATTTTCGTGTGTTTGTTGGTCCATAGGCCTTATGAAGCAATAAGATACATTTTGGTGTATTTTGGAGCAGTTTTGGGCTTGGAATGAATAGCACATGCATGGAACAAGGTGGATGGACGAAAATGAAGACTAAAGAGGCTAGGAATGTGTTAAAGAGAAAGAAGACTTAATGTAAAAAGGACAAAGAGCTCAGCCACAAAGAGGTGCCACTCCACCATTCACCTTTCCATCATTGTCGTGCACCACCATTGCACTCCCTTTGGATTCCTATGCCGTGCATCATCATCCATGTTCCCTCCATTGACTCATTTGTTGCATCATTCCACCTCCCTTTCCTTTCTCTACCATGTGCACAATCACCTCCCTTTCCTTTCTCTACCATGTGCACAATCATTCATGTTCCCTAGCTGCAACATCACTCCATTTTACCCCCACTCACCTTTGAATCATTTCAAACACCACTCATTGCACTTAATTGCTACACCATTCCTTGTTCCCTCCATCATTTCAGATTTTATGCATCATTGCACTCAATTGCTACACCACTCCATGTTCCCCTCCATTGCCATGCACTTCCTCTATAAAAGGAAGTGTGTGTAACATAAATTTAGTTCATACTTTGTTAGATCATTCACTCCCATTTCAACACAACCTTCATCCAAACACATCCATTCATCTTCATATCCATTCCTCCATACAAACAAACCTTCAAACACTCACCAACACATTGTGCCGTAGCAAAGGAAGGGAGGGAAAGTGCTTAAACATGCTTGCTATCCAACTTGGATCGTTGCAGCGTTTAGGTGTTTTCTTTCTTTTGTTTCTAATGTTTAAATTCATTTCCTTTCATTTTGTTGTAAATATGAGTGGCTAAACCCCTCTTGTCAAGGGGTGATTTCAAAACCATGATTATGTGTGCAATATAATTTGATAAATTCTAGTTATGAACTCTTGAATCATGAATGCAATTGGCTTAACTATTTGATTGATAACTTATTTGTATTTGTTAATTAAGGGTCGACACTTAATTGGCATGCATAAATCCGTTGCTAGAATATATGGAAGTTCCACATAATCGTTACAAACTTATATTCACATGTAGTAAAGGTCGCTTATAAACGATCACGTTAAGTTCAATTCCTCGCATGAGGGACATGATGTCATAGTTGCAAATGCTTTGTCAATGCTTATGATTTTCATTAAACATAATGATCTTTGATTGTATCTCTATTATGATGTCATGTAGGGAACTTTTGAAGAATGTTTTTGGTTGTAGAATGATGTCATCCAATCCAATAAAACAAGGAAAATCTAAGAGTTAATTAGTGATGTCACGGTTAATTTGGAGCACTGTCGTTCATAATTCAATGAAGTAGTAACTGGAAATCGAGTTATTTGCATACATGTCATGTGTGGCGAAAAAGCCTCTAGCTATCCCATCCATCATCTTATTTCTCACATTTATTTTGCAATATGTCTAGTTTTTCATACCTGTTTGTTTGTTTTGAACTTCATCCAAATCAAAACCCTCTTTTAGTTTCTTGTTTCAAAGCGTTTCAAATCTGTTTTAGTTTGTGTTTTTAAGTGTTTTGATTCAAGTAAAAGTCAATTTTCGTCCAAAGTCATTCCTAGTGTCTAGTTTAAGTTTATTTAGTTGTTTTAAGCTGTTTTGAGTATTTTAAGTTTGCTTTGAGTCTTTTGAGTCTTGTTAAGTGTTTTTAAGTTTAGTTTTATGTTTTTCAGTCAGTTTAGAGGTTATTAGCAAGCCCTCCTAATCCCCAGTCCAGAACGATCCCTACTTACACTTGTACTACAATTGGGAAAAGAGGGTTAAATTTGTGTGTTAAGATAATTTTCGCATCAAGTTTTTGGCGCCGTTGCCGGGGATTAGCAACTTTGCTAATCCATTGTTATTTCTTTTTGTTTATTTTTTCCTATGTTTTTGTTCCTAGTTGATGATTTTACTTGTTTTCTTGTTTTAGGTGGTTTATGACTCGAAGTTCTTAACCTGTTCATAAGCACATCCTTGACTTTGACGACGATTTTGAATGAACTTTGAGACGAGCAAGGAATCAACAAGAACTCCAACCATCTCAACCGGCTCAGATTTTTGAAGAAGTACAAGACATGGCAGCGGACAATTGCACATTCAAGGAGCTTTCTGCTTCGGGATTGGACAATGCCGCACCACTTTGCATTCAATACCCCTTGGCTGCCCAAGGAAAGACCGATGAGTTTGAATTAAAGCCCAGTTTATTGCACCATATTCCTAAGTTCCATTGGTTGTCCATGGAAGATCCTAATAAACATTTGAAGGAGTTCGAGGTTGTTTGTTCGAGCATGACCCCTGTGAATGTTGCTGGGAGCATTATGAAAATGAAGGATTTTCCCTTTTCTCTCTTGGAAAAGGCTAAAGATTGGTTGTATGAACTAGCCCTCGGAACTGTCACATTATGGGAGAGTATGAAACGGGCATTTTTGGAGAAGTTTTTCCCAACTTCTCGAGTCATTGTACTACGCAAAAGGATTAATGGCATTCAGCAAAACCAAGGTGAATCCTTTCCCACTTACTATGAACGTTTTAAAACCATTGTTTGATAGGAGCATATTTATGCGACTTAGTTAACATGTTTTCTTGCACTTACTTAGTTAGTTTATTGCTTATAAGAGTGTTTTAAACCATTTTCGTATGTTTATAGATCCTAATAACGAAGTTGGCAAGAAAAGTGCATTTTGGTGCATTTTGGAGCAATTTAGGGCTGAAATGGATTGCATGCACTTGGAGACATGAGGATGGACGTTTTGGGAAGATTAGAATTCAGCATATGTGTGTGTGCAAGTGTGTGACCTATAACTAACAAACATCATAGCTGCCATGTGATGGAGACAACATCATACAAGGCACATGCAAAGAAACACACACGGCATGGAGAAAAAGTGTAGTGGTTTGTAGCTGAATTGTTGAAGCAAGTGTGTGCAAATGTAAAGGGGATCTAAACATGGACAGCACACGGCATGGGCAAAGAGAAAAGCACACATGGACAGGTTGGCATGGACAGGTTGGAGGGCAGAAAATGTGTTTGTTTTGTGGTTGAAATGATGAGGAACATGTGTGTGCAAATGGGTAAAGGAAACACACACACATGGGTAAAGGAAAGGCACGGCATGGGTAGAAAATACACCACTACATTCACTCATTACCACAACACTCACCCTTGTCCCCTTCATTATTTCTGTTTTCATGCACCATTACATTTAATCACTGCACTCAAGTGGTGCACATCCCTTGTCCCCTTCACCCATCAGATTTCATTCACTTTCACCTCCACTACATGCACTCATTGATGCACCACTCCTCCACTTTCCTTGCCCATGCCGTGCATCTTGAATCCACCTACACCTATGACTAATTTCTGCACCATTCCACCTCCCTTTCCTTTATCTACCATGTGCACAATCATTCATGTTCCCCACTTGCATTCATAGTTGCAACACCACTCCATTTCACCCTCCATGCTTTGCATCATTACTTCACTTTCACCTTTGAATCATTGCTTACACCACCATCCATCCCTCCATGCCGTGCACTTCCTCTATAAAAGGAAATGTGTGTGGCAGCCATTACATTCAGTTTTTGCTTGATAATTCATCCCCAATTCAATACAACTTTCATCCAAACACATCCATTCATCTTCACATCCATTCCTCCATACAACCAAACCTTCAAACACTCACCAACACCTTGTGCCATAGCAAAGGAAGGGAAGGAAAGTGCTTGGACATGCATGCTGTCCAACTTGGATCGTTGGAGCGTTTAGGTGTTTTCTTTCTTTTGTTTTCAATGTCTAAATTTGTTTATCTTTGCTTTGTAAGTATGAGGAAGTAAACCCCCCTTAGCTAGGGGGGAATTCGAAACCATGTTCATACTTGCAATATGATTTGATTACCTTCAATTGTGATTTCATAAGTTGTGAATTCAATTTGTTTAACTGCTTGATTGATAACTTATTCGTGTATGTTTATTAAGAGGGCACACTTCGTTTGCATGCATGAATATGATGCTAGAGTATAAAGGAGTTTCACCTAATAGTTACAAATTTATATTCACAAGTAGTGGAGGTCGCTTATAAACGATCGCGTTAAATGAATTCTTGGCAAGAGTTTCATGCTCATCATAGTAACGAATGCCTCGTCAATACTTATAGTTTTTAAGATGGTTAATGATCTTTGATTGTATCCTTATTGTGTTGTTCATGTCAAGGACTTTTGAAGAATGCTTGAATTGTTGTATGCGCTTTTCCATCCAATTCAATAACTTAAGGAGAACTTGAAGGTTAATTTAGGCAGACTTAATTAACCTGGGGTGTTGAGTTTCATGATTGATCGAAAGAACAACTGAAAAATTGGTTTATGTGCAAGTATGTCATGTGTGGAGAAGAACCCTCTAGCTAGCCCATCATCCATAATTTAACCCATCACCCAAAATCCCCTTTATTTTCCTTATTCTTGCTTTGTTTTCCTTATTTTCGTCTAAAACCAAAATCCCCTTTATTTTATTAAAGTCACACTAGTTAGTACTTGTTTTAGATTGTGTTTTTAAGTGTTTTAAGTCAAGATAAAATCAATTTTCGTCCATACTTTGTGTTAGTTGCAGAAACTGCCTTAGAGTTGTTTTTAGGCAGTTTTGAGTCTCTATAATATGTTTTGAGTCTTGTGACTTTGTTTTGAGTATTGTAAGTTTAATTTCATGGTTTTAAGTTTGTTTTCACATATTTAAGTCAGTTTCAAGTGTTTTAGCAATCCCTCCTAATCCCCGCCCTAGAATGATCCCTACTTACATTCTTTACTACAATTGACAACAAGAGGGTTTAATTTGTGTGTTAAGTTAATTTTCGCATCAAATTTTTGGCGCCATTGCCGGGGATTAGCAACATTGCTAACAACATTGCTAATCCCTTGTTATTTATTTTTTTGTTTATTTTCGTGTGTTTTTATGTTAGTTACTGACCTTGTTTGTTTTCTTGTTTTAGGTACCAGTTTATGACTCGAAGTTCTCATCCGATTTGTGAGCATATCTTGGACTTTGACGACGATTTTGAGAGGACTTTGAGAAGGAATAGGAATCAACAAGATCGTAACCCACCTATTCCTGAACCTGGGTTGGAAGAACATCTACTTGAAGAAGAGGAGGAAGATCCTAACATGGCAGCGGATAATCGAACAATCAAGGAGCTTTCCACTTCGGGATTGGACAATGCCGCTCCCCTATGCATCCAATACCCCCTGGCTGCCCTAGGGAAGACGAACGAGTTCGAATTGAAATCAAGTTTGTTGCATCACATCCCTAAGTTCCACGAGATGTCCATGGAAGATCCTAATAAACACTTGAAGGAGTTCAAGGTTGTTTATTCGAGCATGACCCCTGTGAATGTTGATGGGAGAATTTTGAAAATGAAGGCTTTTCCCTTTTCTCTCTTAGAAAAGGCTAAAGATTGGTTGTATGAGCTAGCCCCCTGAACTGTCACATCATGGGAGAGTATGAAACGGGCAATTTTGGAGAAGTTTTTCCCAACCTCTCGAGTCATTCTACTACGCAAAAGGATTAGTGGCATTCAACAAAACCAAGGTGAATCATTTCCCACTTACTATGAGCATTTTAAAACCCTTGTTGCTTCATGTCCACAGCACCAGATGAAGGAGGAGCTTCTTCTTCAATATTTCTACAAAGGGCTTCTACTAATTGAACACTAAATGCTAGACGCCTCAACGGGAAGAGCTTTGGTGGACAAAACACCCATGGCTGCCAATACCTTAATTGCTAATCGAGCATTGAATGCTCAACAATATGAAGGCGTTGGTCAAAGAGACACCCTACGGCAGCAAGTGAATGAGGTAAGTTCCACATCCGACATTCAATCAAAATTAGCTGATCTTATTTCCATTGTGTTTCAGATGGCCGAAGGAATGAGGATGAAAGAACCAAGTGTATGTGGTGTGTGTTCTATCCAAGGACATGCCTCTGAAAAGTTCCCTCAATTGATTGAAAATGGTGGATGAGAAAGCGCCAGTGCAATTGAATTTCAAGGCCACAACCAGCCAAGGAACGATCTATATTCTAATACGTACAATCCAGGTTGGAGAAACCATCCAAATTTCAAGTGGAGGGAGCCCCAACAGTCCCAACAATAAGGAGGCTTTAGGCAGCAACCTCCAGGCCTCTATACCTAGCAATACGCACCAACACAAGCCCCACAACAACCTGCCCAAAACACCTTAGGTACATCTTTAGATAATGACACACTTCTTAAGTTACTCACCAATCTGTCTCAGGGGCAAGAAAATCAAGCCAAAGCAATGCAAAACCAAGACAAATGGGTGGACCAAATGGAAAAGAAAATTGGGCAGATTGCGGAGTTTGTAGGATAATTCAGAGAGCAAGGTAGTTGCCTAGTTCGACCGCTGTCAACCCGAAAGGAGGATTTGAATCTGCAAAAGCCATGAGTTTGCGAAGTGGAAAACAAGTTGGATCTGATCCCCAACCATCCAATACACGTTCCAATGAAGTTGAAAAGTTGATAATTGAAGAGGACCACGAAAAAGGTGGAAACATCTTTGCCGCAGACCCCAAAAGCCCCTAAACCATCCAATTCGGCCAACGAAGGTAAGAAAGTTCCAATTTTGATTAATTCTAACGTTATTCCTCCAAATGTACCCTTTCCTCGTAGGTTCATGCAATCAAAGAAGGAGGAGGCTGAAAAGCATATTTTGGAAATGTTTAGAAAAGTTCAAGTCAATATACCACTTTTGGATGCAATTAAGCAAGTTCCAAGGTATGCCAAGTTTTTTAAAGAACTTTGCACAACTAGGAAGAGAATTTTGAGCAAGGAGGTTGTCAAGGTAAGTGAAAATGTCTCAGCTATTTTATAGCATAAACTGCCCACTAAATGCAAGGATACGGGTAGTTTTACCATTCCTTGTGTAATTAGGAATACTCGTTTTGAATCTGCCATGTTAGACTTAGGTGCATCTATATATGTCATGCCTTATTCAATCTATGCATCTATGCACTTAGGCGAATTGAAAAAGGATGGTGTGATTATACAATTGGCCAATAGATCTAATGCCTATCCAAAGGGAGTTTTGGAAGATGTTTTAGTGCAGGTCAGTCACTTAATCTTTCCGGTGGATTTCTACGTGCTTGAAATGGACGAGTCGGACCATTCCCCTACATTACCCATCCTCCTTGGACGACCATTCATGAAAACTACTCGTACTAAGATTGATGTGTTTAATGGAACTTTGACGATGGAATTTGATGGGGGAAGTTATCAATTTCAATCTTTCTGATTCTATCAAGTATCCTAGTGAAGATCACTCATGTTTTTCTATTGATGTAT